>VWYE01027173.1:5577-53077 GCA_013398995.1 Alaudala cheleensis | reverse complement strand
TAAAAGCGTCATTAAAGAAACTTTGCTGTCTCTCCTACTAATGGTCTACAATTTGAGCATGCCCAGATGATTGACAGGCTGTGCCAGGGCTGCCTGTGTTGTCTGAAAAAGCCACATCGGATCAGCGGAAGCTTAAAGCAAAGCATAAATTATAGATATATGTCTGTTTCTTTGATGATGTGAGACTAGTAGGTGCATCCCACTTCCATCACACAAAGAACCACACTTTCATGCAGCTTTTTCACTTTGTCACATCACATTTGAAAAAACAACAGTGAAAACATAAATGTTCTATTTTTTTTAACAAACAGCCTGTTCAAAGCCAGTTTTGAAGTTCTTCACTTTCTGAATTAATTAAATATAAACTAAGTGTTAAATTGCAAAGTTCAGTGCAGCGAGGATTGTTGCTTATTTTCTATATCTATTTGTCATTACTGTTAACTGTTCTGCATGTTTCTGAACCAGAGCTACTGAACTGGAATGCTCTCAGCATTTTGACCATCCAAAACAAAGGTGTTTAGAAGGCACAGAAAAAGGAGGTTCTTTTGCTTTGTAATTTTTATTGAGAAAAGCTGGTTGAATTTTATTGCTTCTAAACTATGTAGTCTTCAGTAATATTGCAATGATTAATTTGGGGCTCAGGATACTGCTTGTAATTATCAAGCAAAATGTATGTATGATATACATATAAAATAAAAGAGAGACTGGCATTATAATACTACCCTTCCAAAAGAAATAATATTGCAGGCTTATTGTAATATTAACGGATGAAATGCTACCTAGATTTTTGATATTATTTCTATACCAAAACTAAAATCTCCACTATAGATTAATTCAGGAATTTGATGGCTGTGGCTAATACTCAGCTAAAAATAATTATTCACTGGCTTCAGTCATAGAGTAATGACTCTAGAAATGCACTCTACATTTACAGTTTCAACTAAATGTTTAAAATATAATACTAGGCAGGTACAGGATAGATCCATTGCATATTTGTAAGATACTACAGAAAAGAGACTTGATAGCACTTGACTGAAAAGGATTATATCTTATTTTAGGGTGGTTTTTTGTTTCAACTGTTCAATATCAGAGAGTTTCCTTGTTGCCACTGAATTTGCTCTCCAGCTGTACTGTAATGTTGCCATATATGCTTTGCTGATGTCCAGTTTTATTTCATAGAAATAGTTTATTGAGTAAGGCATAATTGTACTTTGTAAAATACTCATCTTGTATCACTTCTTTTAGAGATCAGACGTTTCCTTTTCCCATAAGGTCTAAAGATCTGTAAGTTGACATAATTCTGCACAAATCACTCTGGTAGTGTAACTTAGACTGTCCAAATTCCCCTTGGACTGTGGCCTCTGTAACTGTGCCATCACTCACTTAACTTCACCTTATCTTTAAATAAGTTTAACCAGAAGGGACTTGTTCAACTCACCACCTCTTGAGTAATGTGAATTATTTATATGATCTTCATATGTGTTCGTTAAGCTGTATACAGTAAGCCTAAGTGTAAGTGTTTATTCTGTTCATCCATAAGTGTGTTACCCCAAGCTTTGAACTCAGGCTAACCACAATAAAAATCTCTCCATTTTGCTGCTCTTTGATGGAAATGGACATCACTTTTTCATGCTGTACAATGGCAGCAGTGTTGTCTCAGAAGGGGATGTTACCAGGGGAATGCAGAAAGACACATCCCACATGTTCAGTGCTGTCTTGCTGCTCTCCAGAGCCCCTTCCCCGACTGCTCTGCAGAGCTGAGGGTGCAGGAAGCTGTGTCCCACCACATCTTGCAATATAAATATGCCACTGTAGTGGCTACTGTGGAAGTGGTGATTGCAATAGTCCTTCCTTACCAATTCACTGCTTTGCTTGAGCAGTTATTAAGTGCTCTTTGTCTGCAAAGGAATGTTTTGTCTGCAAAAATAAGAATTCAGTAAAGCAGTCCTGTTTGATATGTAAAAGGGCCTGAGTTCTAATGGAAATAAACTAAAACAGCCATGCTGAAATACATCACTGACCTGGATTCTCCAAAAAAATCCCTCCTATTGAAATCTCCGTGTATTTCTGGGTGAGGCTGGAAAGCAGAGCACATGGTCTGTTTAGAGCAAAGCTTTTGGTGGAAAACAGTTGCACCAGCACTGCTCTAAAATCTTTAAAAGGGGATGGAAACAATAATTTTTCTAACTGACACCACTACACTTTGGTTTTCTTTATTACCTCTGCTTTCCATTTGAAATTTGTCCAGAACAGCAGTGTTTACACATGTCCTGTTAGAAGTAATGCCAGAGGGACCTCAAAGGCATGAGTCTTGCTCCATTCTTCTTTGGTTAATTTTCCTCCAACATAAGTATTTTAACACCTCCATAGATCATAGGATGAATAGAGTCTACAGAATCAAACATTGTGCCTCTTTCAGCATTAAGTGTGTTCAGGTTAGAACTTGCTTAATTTATGAGCTGTGAGGCAGCCATGAAACCATGGGCAGGCATATTGTTAGAACAGATTTCATTTTTCAGAAAAAAGAAAAGGGAATTTTATTTTATGCTTTGGGGGTTTTTTTCCATGTTTACTGGTTGTTTTGCTTTTTTTTCAAAACTGATCTTGCCTCTTCTCTTCTGTTTTTTTAATTTTTTTTCTACCAGAACTNTTTTTTTTTTTTTTTTTAATTCTTGGGGGTTTCCCCACACACCCCTTTCTTTTCTCAGGAATGCTTTATCTACAGTGGGCTTCCTCCTTGGCAAAGCAGCTTCACATGTTTCATGGTTTCCTGCTCTTCTGAACTGGAACATGTTCTTGTGTGCTCTAAGAGCACATAGCTTTGGAGGATCTACAGGAGACAAGATATTTCATGCATCCATTCTGAAGCCTATTTCTGACAGTCCCTTGAAACCAATTCAAAACTCTCCCTAATTACAATAGGACAGGTTTGTGTCTGCTTCCAGTCAATAAAGCTTTGTTCTGCCTCAGGGATTTTACTTGTACCTGATTATATAATGGAGGATAGAAGAATCAGGCAATAGTCATTTTAATCCCTGACTATTTTTCATTCAAATAAAATGAGCAAAGAGATTTAGTGAAAGGAGGAAATGTGAACATTGTACTACTAGAGCAAACATTCTACAGAGAGTTCTGTTGGGTGGGACAATGGTCTCCCCCTCTACTTGCCCTTTTCCAAATATTTTGGGGTTGATATTGGACAAAAGGTGTTGTTTGAAATGGCAGCTGTCTCAGTTCAGAAGGCTGCAGTGCATTGCAGGCAGCTTCCCTGTGCAGCTCTGGGGGAAGGCTCAGCTCCAGCAGCAAGTGCTGCTCAGACTCACAGTGGAGAAAAAGAACCACAAAACCAAAACACTCAGTACTGTGTTGAAGCAAGCCTGGGTTAGTGATCCCCATTTTTCACATTTCATTGGGGTATTCAGTCCCAGGCTTGGGAGGCTGAGGTTTGCTTCTGTCCAAGCAGCATTGAGAAGCTGGCCCATATATAAAGTTTTAAACACAGCATGGTCATTTTTCTGCTGTTAACACAGTGTATGTATTTTAAATTTTTGAGATTCTTCCTAAAAATAATTAATATTTTCCCATAACTTAGGCAACACACTAGATTTTATTTTTTTAAATAAGACTGTTCAAGGAGCCAATATCTTCTCAGAGAACAATCCTAGCTCTGCATCCTGTGATGAATGGTTGGCTATCCTATTGTCAGATCTGGGACCAAAATTTAAAATAAAAACTGTTATTAAGTGGGGAGGAAAGGGAACTACATTAAGATATTGAGGTTTACATTTTTCCTGTGCAGCTCTAAAAGGAATGAGGTCTTATTGCTTACAGAGAAATTTATTTATCAAGATACTCCACTGAAAAACTGGCAACAACAGATCAACCTTACAGTGCTCCTCAAAATTCAGTTCTGTGACCCTCAGCTTAGAGTCAAGAGTGGGGAACCAGGAGTAATAAAGGATCAAATGCACTCTCCTTACTTTTTGTATCTGGGTCGTCCTAATTGATCCCAGCAGACTCCTTATGGCTGGACTGCCTCAATCAACCCACCTGCATCCTCACCTGGAGGCACTTGTCTGCTTATCCAGCAGCTGGGGCAAGACCTCTGGGGAAGAAAAGGTTTCCTCTGTTACTCCTGGGAAGATTTTTAACCTCATCATTCCCATGCACATTGCTGGGCAGTCAACACCACGAATGACAAACCACCTCCCAGCACACCCTGTGCTTGTTGCATTCAATGGAACTCCACAGATGGATTAGGCATTTTAAGTAGCTAGATATTTAATTGGTTTTCTTAATGTTTCATGCACTTAGCAGTCTTTCATCTGTCTTTAAAGTCTTTCTGTAAAACCTGATAGCTGGAGCAAGAACTACAATGCCTTTAAGATAGATACAGTTTTAATAAATGGACCACTGAACTTACTGAACCTTTGCTGAAACACAAAAAAAATATCACTCTTAACCTGCATATTAAATTATGGGGGTGGAAAATTTCTGTACATTTGTTGCTGTAAAACTTTTATATGTGGGAAATTACATGTTTTTAGGTGCAAAAATTTTAAAGTAATTTAATAAATACAGTAACTTTTGCAGAATTTTAGCCAAGTATCCAAATCAAGAAGCACTAAAATCTCTTTAAGATTTGTACAGTCTTTATTTTCAGGTCTAGATATTTAAATTCAGCTGGCTTGTATCTGAACTTGTAGATGCTTACACTTTTCTACAAGCATTTTTTTTCTTATTTGAAAATGTTTTATCATTTTATGATCAAAATAATACATATTATTTATAAGCTCTGACTGATAATGAAAGATTCTTTTATTTATTTTCCACAGCCATACCTTTCTTCTGTATCTTCACATTCATAATAATCCAAGAGTTTTTACATCAGTGTACATATGTGAATGACGTGGTAGTTATATCCTCTTCAGGTGAAAAGGGAGTAACTGTGGAAACTGGAAACTCTCTTAACTTTTGGTTTTCCTCTCAGACTAATTTGAAAATGCAAATGTGACTGAGCACCTGAAAAAATTTGGTGCTATAGACATGAGCATAGTTTCACCCCTTTCTGATTTCTTTCTTCATCCATTCCTGAAATATCAGAATGCAAATGCATTAACATTCATTACATCTGCTGAGGTCAGAGCATCTGAATAATTCCAAATTAAGGATGGTGACTTACTGTGTCCTTAGTGTAGCAGACCTCAAATGCTGACTTGTTCAGCTGTCATGGTGTAACCATACTACAGGTGGGGCTTAAATACTGAACATTAGAGTCTGTGGCAGGGCAGCCCTGAGGATTGCACTGCTCTTTTGTTCATCTTCTTTTTATTTTCATCAGCAGAGCCTTTTTCAGGTGCTCACTTTTCTCTGGGGCACTGGAGCTGTTCCAGCAGCCTGTGCAGTCAAAGGGAGCTGCTGAGCACTGTGAGCAACATCCAGCANGAAGGGAATGGAGCAGTGCATCTGGAGGGAAAGGAGCAGTGCATCCTGAAGGGATCTGAGCAGTGCATTTGAAGGGATCTGAGCAGTGCATCTGAAGGGAATGGAGCAGTGCATCTGAAGAGATCTGAGCAGTGCATCTGGAGGGAATGGAGCAGTGCATCCTAAAGGTATCTGAGCAGTGCATCTGAAGGGAAAGGAGCAGGGCATCCTGCTGCACACAGGGCAGCAGCTGCACTGGATGGAGTGGGGAGTGTGCAGTGCTGGCTGTGCCATCAGGATCTGCAGCCAGAGTGTCATTGCTCCAGCTGCCTGGGCACTGCTGATATCTGCAAGTGTATTGCATCCATATAAAATGTGCATTCTTCTGCTTCCCAGAGCTGCACAGCTCTCAGGCCAGTCACACTCAAGTAAGGTGAAAAAAATCCCAATATTATTCTTACCAATTCCAGAGTTTAGGATTAGTCAGAAGGAGGGAGGTACCTGTGTTTTTGATGTTTCTGCCACTAGCTAAGCTGTAACATTTTTGTGTAAATAAGCTTTAATTTCTTTGTGGCTCTGATGGTTATTTAAGTACAGAGAGAGTGGAGACCTGAGAGCCACATTCCAGTATCTGAAGGGGCCTGCAGGGAAGCTGGAGAGGGACTCTTCCTCAGAAGCTGTGGTGGCAGGACAAGGAGTAATGGGTACAAATTGAAAGAGGGAAAATGTAGCATAGATTTAGGAAGAATTATTTTACTGTGAATGTGGTGACATACTGGAACAGGTTGCTCAGGGAGGTAACCTCAAAAGAAAGGAAATGCAAGGTTGACTTGAGACTTCAGTAGCAGATCAGCATCATTCCACCAAATTACTAAGAAAGTTGGTTTAGTTTATGTCCTATTGAATTGTGTGTACAGGTGATTTTAAAAGGGCAAGTATAGAAGGTGGTTTGTTCTAGAAAGTGGCCTCAGAAAATCTTTGTAATTTTAAAATCTTGATAGNAAATTGAAAGAGGGAAAATGTAGCATAGATTTAGGAAGAATTATTTTACTGTGAATGTGGTGACATACTGGAACAGGTTGCTCAGGGAGGTAACCTCAAAAAAAAGGAAATACAAGGTTGACTTGAGACTTCAGTAGCAGATCAGCATCATTCCACCTAATTACTTAGAAGGTTGGTTTAGTTTATGTCCTATTGAATTGTGTGTACAGGTGATTTAAAAAGGGCAGTATAGAAGGTGGTTTGTTCTAAAAAGAAAATCTTTGTAGTTTTAAAATCTTGACCCAATGACAAAAAAGGGGTTGGTTTAAAGCACATAGGAGAAGTGTGTTCATGATCATTTTGTGTCCACCACAGAGCATCAAGCACACCTTGCTTGCCTTGTCCCAACGTCCACCAGGAGTGAGATCTTCAAAGCTCTTCATGCAAGTCCTACACACACCAACACTGGGAGTAGGCTCCAAGTACTGCAGAGACACTGCTTGGCCCATGCCATTTTATTTTCATTCTTTCATGATAATACATGAGAAATCCTTATTTAAAATACTGTCTTTTGCTCCAGATTTAACTTTCTAAGGGGTTTTTAATTTCCCTCACTTTTCAATATATGTTTGAAATATCCTGTCTAGAAATTACCCAGTACTGCTGGTATTTCATCCTACTGAACTATTGTTTTCATTTTGAGAGTCCTCTTTTCCATTCTTCTGAAATAAGACCTAGACTAAATACCAAAATTCTTTCACTGCATATTATGGCTGAGTGCACTAAAATGTAAAAACCTTGATTTAAGGTTTTTTGAATTCAAAGATCGTAGGCAAGTGTTCATTTGAAGGTTCAGTGGCATTTTGAAATGAGAACATCATATATAAAGATGTCAGAGATGGAGCCTCCCACAGTGAGGTTGAAAGAAGAACAGAATGAATAGAAGAGTTTCTGGATTCCAAGGAATCTCAACATCTTGTTACTTGAGATTACTGTACATATAATTTTCCAATATTTTGTATTATAGACTTTGAATGTATTGGTTAAAATTACTTCATGTCTGGCATCAATTTAGTCTTATTCATTATCTCCCTTAAATAAAACCTTAAAAATAGCTGGTTTCAGTGAGTGAGCAATTTTCTGATAGGTACAGATTCTTCAACATTTCTGAAGTGAATTTGTAAATGAAAACAGAAAAGGAGGTATCAGTCCATCAGCAATTCTTGAGCTGCCTGCTATTATATAAATTCAAGTAGTTATAATTTTAACTAAATTTACAATTTATCTTGTGCACCATGGTTCATTCCAGATTTTCATAATCCTGCAATTAATGCTCTTGCTACCAAAATGACACTGACTTTCACAGTCTAATGAGAATGATTGTGATATTATTTTTTTTAATATATGGTCAGTATGATGATCAGTGTTCATATGGCTTTGGTAATCCAAAAAAGGGGACAGAACTGTGGTAGAACTGGGTTTTGAGCACCAATAGAAGAATTCCTCTATTTGGTCTAGCAGCCACCTTGATCCAGTCATCAATGACCTCATCAGCCACATTTGGTCTTAAAATTTGTGTCCATTTCTATTTCTCCCTTCTATGACCCAGCTGTAATCTGGCTTTAAGTAACTGAGATATTAAATGAAATTAAATGCCTGATTATATTCTTCAATATCTCAAGTTTTTAAAAAGTCCCATTAAAACATGTACCATATGCTTTCTATCTTCGTACCAGGGGTTTAAAACTGTAAAACTTGTGACCTTTAAAAGTAGAAAGCAACTTCCATGGCATTTCTAGATATCTAATTTCGTAAATATTACGTAAATTTATAAAATCTTAGAGCTGGTTTTCATAAAATCCTATATCTAAAACACCTATTTAAAGTACCAAATGAATAAATACATGCATTTATTTAAGATAAATGCATCCATCATTTACTATCTAACCCTTCTTGTATTTGAAAGGGCTTACAAAATAATTAGTTAGACACAAGATTCCTTCCTTCTTACAGTGAAATGAAGAGTTCCAGTTGGTTTACATCACTATTTCTCTTTCTTATGCTTTGGGGTTTTTTTCCTGGTGCTTGAGAGACACTTTCTGTTCTAGATACACCAGAATTTTCCTCCGTATCTGTTGCAAGGCAATGCTTGGAGCTGAATGGAGAAGCAAAAATGAGGAAGAGGTCTAGGAAAATAGAAGTGCCTTCCATTTTCTTTCATGTCTGCTGGGGAAAACAGAGATGATATTCTGTGGAGGATCTAGGCAGAGTTTCCTTCTGTGAAGCACTGGAAGTGGCTCCCTACAAAGGAATTATGTCGTGTCATGCTAAAGAGACTTTAATGTCAATAATGTCTGACTTTGTGAGGAGCAGAGGTGAGATCCTCTCACTTTGCAAGTGGATGAAGGTAGAGGTCCTTAGAAATAATGGTCCTTTTGACACAGTGAGAAATCTGTTGTCTGGTAATATCTGAGAAATTTCGAAAGTTGGTATTAATCAGACAGTTCAAAAATATTTGGGAAGCCTTGCTCTAGATGATCCTCCCAGCTCACCATTTCTGCCACGTTCTGATGCTGCCTGGGCTGCTTCAAATGCAGCTCATTTACAGTGGCACTGGTGTGAGATACCAGCCATGCTCATACAGAGATCCTTTTCCTTTCCTCTTTCCTCTTCTCTTTTCCTTTCCTCTTTCCTCCTCCTTTCCTGTTGGAAGCAGGGGTGGCACAGAAGGGCTCTTTGATTGCTCAGGTAAAAGGTGGGTCTCAAAGAGTGGCCCTCCTTCCAGCTCATTGGGAACCCCCACAGCATCACAGACTGGCTTCTGAGGAGATCCTGTCATCCAGGGATGTCCCATGGCTTGGGGAGAGGTGGATCACTGCAAGTCCAGGGCAGGGCAGCATTCTCTCTGCAGGAGAGGGAGCTGTGCTGGGACCCCTCCATGGCTCTGTACCCAAGGTAAGAAAGGAGGCAATAGGAGCTTCCTATTTGCAGTGGAAAATTCTGACAGAAAAAGAAAAAAAGTGATAAGATGCAAAAAAGAAATGCAATCTGAAATAGTGGAGAGAGGCTGACAAAAACTCACACCTGGGCACAAAAAGCTGAGATAGCCACTCACAACAGTGCCAGGCTAATGAAAACATGCAGCCTTTCCAAACTGGTAACATTTCAAAACCTTCTCCTGTCTTGTACTGCACTTTATTCCTTCTCCTCTACTAGCTTCTGAAATGAGTTTTGCTTGTTATCAGAGGCAGCTTTGCCAGTTCTTACTTATTTTATCATGAACTTTGAGGTATTTGATGCTTTATTTAAACCCTCAGCTCCTGCAAATGCAAAAAGAATTTTTTTAAAGGTAAAACAAAACTTTCTAGGTCTCATGATTATGTAGGAATGTTGAAAGTGTGTTCCCAAAAATATACCTTAAGACTTAATCCCTCAACATTCAGAAGTCATCATGTGAATATAAAGAACCCTAGTATGCTGGGGATTTCAATTTCTTGTTTCTTCAATTCTTTTTCTTAGTCTCACAGAGATTTAGTCTGTTCCCAGAATTTTGGGAAATCCAGTTGATGATCTGTCACAGTTTGGAGCAGTGCATGTACTGAATTAAGGCAGTAGTATTTTTACTAGAGATTCAAGCCCTAGTGCAGAAAAGGGGACAGGGACTTCTCCCTGGGAACTAACAGTAGGACATTTGGCTTCCCATGGCTATGGCTCTTCAGTCTATCAAGCAAAAAAGAAGTGAGAAAAGAAACTGAAAGCCATAAAAACTTGCCATTTGCTTTGTATGCTCTACAGTACTTTCCAACTGGACCCTGTGGTAAGATCTCCTGTGTTTGGCAAGAACATGACAAAAAGTTTATTTGATATTTTAAAATCTTGGGATTATTTGATAACTGAAAAACATGAATATTTTTTGCAGAAGTGTGAAAATGAGTAACAGAATCGTTTGCCACGATTGCACTTACATATTGATTCTCACAATAAGTCATTTGAGCTTATTATATTTTTTTTTCCCCAACTTGCCTTTGTGACCTGGCCCATTCCTGAAAACTCCGTTGCTATGTTTGGAGAGGACAGGAACAGAACCCAGATTTTCAGATTTCCTTTAAGCAAGTTACTTTTCCTGCCCTTTTCCTCATGAAAAGAACTTTGAAGATCCTTACTAAAACTAATTGAGAAGGTTGAAAGCTTCCCTCAGAATTTTCCCCCTCCTAAAGCTTATTCAGAAGCCTCCTAGGATTGGGCTTTGGGGTCTGTGGGCTGCTCAGATTGAAGGCCAAATCCTCAGAGGTGCTGAGCAGCTCCAGCTCCAGACTTGGCTTCTTGTTAGTAGTGGCTTCCAGCAACATCTGCAGCTCCTGCAGGGATCAGGACTTAGTGTCTCTTTGCAACTCCCAACAGGCATTCATTCAGGGCTGATACATTTTTATGGTTCATTTTCACTGGCAGTTGGATGATTTCAAAAGCCTGTCTAGTGTGCAGTAGCTTTGCATATTGCTGAAGATCCTTCTGCAGCTGTGTTGTGAAGAATCAGGGTCTTACAGTCACCTAAAGCCCCTGATTCTGTGGGCAGCCTCCACATGACAGTTCCCTTGCTTAGCAGGAATGCATTTTGGGGAGCCTTAAGCCTAAATTATTTCCCAGTTTGATGTCTCCTCTCCAGTAGTAAACACAGTTTCACTTGTTGTATGATCCAGGACCCCTCCTCTATCCTGTCCTTGTCACAATCACCTCTCTAAATGCTTTAGCCTTTACATTTTCAATGTCTTGAATTTATGCACTGAGGAAAGTGGGCTCCTAAAATTATGAATGTTGCTTTCAGTCTGCCCAGCATGTCATTTTACTGCCACAGGCAGGACTTTCCCCTCTCCCTCAAATGATTTCTCCTGAGAAGCTTGATTCCAGTTTCTGTTTTCTGATCCACATCCAAATATGCTCCTTTTTCTATCTCCTCCTTTTAGTGAAATCCATAAAAAGTTGCTAAAGCCAAGGATCAAGTGTAGCAAATGCAGCCATGACAACCCTGTGATAGGCTGTTTCTGGTCACACACTGGTATAAACTGGCAATAACTGGCAAAATCAAGAATTACCCACACTTAAATCCAGCACACTGGAGAAGCAACATGCCATTTGTTACAAGGAAGCTTACACAGAAAAGGTGATCTCAATACTAATAGGATAATATATCAGATTCATTTAATGATTTTGGTGAACATAACTCAAAGTTTTCTAAGCTAAATCATTAACTCTGTTTTACAGATGAAGACATAAAGTTGAAGTAAGTTGCCCATGTTTGTGGTTCAGCTCAGAAGAGTCCAGTGAATTGCCTGGAGAGCTCTTTTGGCTCCCTTATTATTTACCTTAGAAGTCTTCAAACAGTGAAATGAAAGAGAAGGGGACATGAGAGGAAATTAAACCATATAAAGACAACTAGTCAGCCAACTCTTCCTTCTCAAAAACACAAAATAAAAGTTTCATTCAATACCAACAAACCCAGATGTCACCAATTAAGAGCAAAAGTAGAAACAGACAATTCAAGTCTTTTGTTGTTGTTTTTAAACGTGGTTTTTCTATTGAAGCCCTATCCATACATAGGATACAGATCAGACTAATGATACACATTTCCAGCTTCTAGTCTTTCTTTGTGATAGCATGCAGTTCTGTGTTTGCCAAGGAAAAGCTTAAATACAAATAAAAATCAGAGTACCAAATGACAAATTCCAACACTAAAAAAATGGAATAAACTAGCAAATCATTTTCCAAATCCCAATTTTCAATACTGGTGCTGTACACAAAGAAATAAACAAGCTAAGAAATATTTCCACTCATTTGCAATGATACTTGACACTCAAGTGTTTTAGTCTATTCAAAATATTAAGAGATAATTAGGCTATTTTTTGGTGTAAAATCTTCATATGGTTATTTCATTTCCCTCCTTGTAAATCTCTGAGTGCTCTCGTGTGTGACTGAGAAAAGCAGCAAGCACGGGGCCTTCCTGGCTTTCTCTGCAAGGAGCTGGGCCTGGGTGCAAAAAGCAGCTGAAAATGCAGCAGTATTGGCTATTGCTGTGCACACTCTGTGGGCTTGAGCTCACCACTGGGAGCTGAACTTTGCTGCAGGCAGGGAGTCTCCATGAGGAGCACATGGGGACAGAAGATGCTTCCCAGGAGCTGTGGATCTCCCTGGTGGATGGAGTCCCCTGGAGGAGCCTGAGGCCAGCCAGGAAGGCAGAGAGGTGAGGGGTGTGTGGTGCTGACTCTGCTGGGCTGCTGATCCAAAGGAAAATTTATGGGGAGGGCTTGTAAGAGTTATTTATTCGGTGAAATTTGTCCCACAGCACAGCTAGAGCACGAGCTTCTCCTTTGGATAAATGATGTAAATCTGGTCCTGGGGAAGGGGCAGAGCCTTGGGGCATTCAGCTGTGATGAAACACACTCAGCACACGTGTGGTGAAGCATGGCATCAAACATCCATTGACACATTCTACCCCTTGGCTGCTGTTGTGGAAGTGTTCACTCAGGGTCATCCTTCCTGTCCAAAAATAAACCTGGGACTGATTATAGATAGCTTTGCATCAGAATCATGTGAAACTCGTGGGTTTGAGTTCAGAGGAAACGTGGGAGGTTCTTGTTATGATTGTAAGTTCACTTGGATTTGAAGCTCAGGATGAGACTTGGGGAGGGGAGGGCTGTACACAGAGAGATCCACAGCAAAGAATACATTCAAACCCACCCTTGTGAAATGCAACTGCCAATGGCTTAGGAAGAAATCCTCTCTCAAAACATTAAAACAAATCAAAACACATGACTCTCTCTTAAAAGTCTGACTCCTAATGCTACCAAATATCCTTCTTTCCACTCTAGGAAATACCATTTTTAGGAAAAAGAAGCCAAAACAGAAAGGAAAATGTATAATATGTTGCTCAATGCCCCCACAACAGCTCTAAAAAACAGAGGAAAAGTATGTTTTAATTAATTTATAAACAAAAGATTATTTCCTGCACTGCCAGCAAAAATCCTGTTTGCCGACAAGGTTCTGGCTTCAAACATTATCAGCAACTGGCAGGATGAGTCCTTTTATGTAAATGAATTCATTATTATTAATTTCTGCTGGTGCTGAACGATTTATGAACTGCTTTTCGAATATGGAAAAGTGGTTCATGAATCAGAGGGGAAAAAATGTTCAAAAAGTCCTGGGTCGATAAATAACAGTAGTCATTCATGGATCCCGCCCATGGTGTCTTTTATCTTCAGTGGGGAGAGGATCAAAATGATAAAATAGTAATGTGCCAACGAGAAAGGATTGAATGGGCAGAGACTGGTAACACTGTCCTCTCCCAGCCTTAATGGGCAGGGATGAATGGTGACAGACCATCCTTCACTGGCAGGCAGCTGCAGACTGATGCTCCCAAGGTGAAGTGCTCCTTTTTCCTGCCTCACAGAGCCAGGGTGGGAGGGAGCTGCTGAGCAGAGCCCCACGTGTGCCCCTGCCACACAAGCTGTGGTCGAGGGATGGGGCTTTGCTTCTCAAGGAGTACCCCCTGCCCTGGAGGCTGGAATTGCAATCCTCCCCAGCAGCCTCCTGCTCCCCCACATCTCCCACACCTCCTGACTGATGGTACTCCTGGAGCTGGCATGGCACCCAGTCCTTCTCTGCAAGGGTGTGCAGCACCAGTTGGATTGGAAAGACTCATTCTGAGACAAAGAGATGAAAAGACCTTGATTGCAAGTGAGAATTCTGGCAGCTGCTCACTCCTGTTCTCTGAGCACATCAGCAGAGCAGGAGCCCCCAGGACAGCACAGTGCACACAGCAACTGACATTGGCTTTGCTTGATGGACACACAGCTTTTCATCTGTATTTCAGGAAATGAGGCTGAAACTCAAAACATTGTGTGCACCAGGACTGAGCTGTGGTCATAGAAGTGGTATTTTCTCCTTTAGGAACTTCTCTGATATTCAGGTCCCCATAGAGAACTGGGCCAAATTTTTCCCCAATGCAATTTCATAAAAATCACCAAGTTCTGCCCAGAATGAGTTTAGCCCATTTCAGTGCTAAATACAGGATAAATCCATAAAAACAGTTTAGAGAAGGCCATAAAAAATCTGTTCTCCAAGTAGCTTGCCTTTCTACAGTTTTGATATACAAAGAAACTACAGCTGCATATTGTGATTGTTTGCCCTTCAATAGCTTGGCTCAGCTAAGAGTTTCAAAGTCTTTTCAGGTATTAGTCAAAATATCCTGTGAGGTATGAGACATTAGCACTGAAGGTGAGGTAAGTGAAGGAAAAGCTACATGCACAAGGTCTTGAGAAGATTTTGGCAGATTCAGTTGTCAATCTGGAACAATTGATGACTTTTCCTGTGGAACCAATAATCAAAAATATCTTCCAGCAGAGGAAAATAAAATGACAGACTTGTAGCTGGTTTTTAGCCTTGTTCTTATGTAGAATTTGACCATATTCTTTATTTCAGATTGCCACAGGACAAAATCTTGTGCTTCTGAGCTCAGCAATGAAGTTTTAATCACCCCAATATACATCTTTCCACGATATATATTTTTCTGTCTACCAAAGACATAATGGCTGCTCCTTTTATGGGAAACCAGGATTTAATCCAGTAAGTCTGTAAGAATCAATATTCTTGTGAAATGACACCATGTTGAAGTTATTTTATGTTATGTTGATGGTTAGCTAATTTTGTAATGGAGACATTTCTTCTAGAAGCAGACATAGTATAATTTAGTGGTAAAAACGTCAATCACAAGGGGTTGAACACTTATGTCAGGGCAGGAAGAGGGCAGATTTATTGATGGAAATGTATCTATATACTCTTTGTGGCACTCTGACCTGAAATATCCATTTTGGTTATAATTTTGTTTTGTGAAAATGACATCAACTGCAATCACTAATGTAAAAGTGACACTGGAATGCTTTGTTCCAGAGGCCTGATTTAAAAGTCTTACTGCTGTTTGTTATAGTAACAGCTTCTCAATAGCAAGGAATTAAAGAACTCATTTAACTGCTCCTTTCCTCTGCAGGACTGCACATTGTTCTCTTTTTTTCTGCTGTTTAATATTGTTTAAATAATAAATATATAACTTGTTTCATAAAGACATTGAGGTAACCAAGAGAAAGGAGGCAGGTGCTTTGGCTGGTACTATATGTGGATATATTTTTGTATGGCTTTTCTTCCTAATGCCAGTTAACCACCCACCCAAAGCCATAAAAAACATCAATAGGAATGGGTAGGAGAGAATGGAATAAAATGAGTACAGAGGTTGAGAAAGGAAAGTGGCAAGGAAGGAGGCAAAGAAAAAGCACAGTGCAGAATACAGGGAACATAAGAATGTCTCATTTGTGACTTCAGCAATTTTTGTTTGATTTTTTTTTTTTTTTACAAAATCCTCATCAATTCATTGGACTCTTGTATTCTTATTGCAGATTCACAATGATGTAACTAAAAAACAGAATCTGGCCAACCCTCAACTTAGAGAACAGGAAAAAATCCCTAAGAGCACTGTGAATTTTACAGAGGAGCTGTGCTATCCAGTGAAGTGCTGGCTATTGTCTGTTTTCTGCTGCACTATCCTCCCCCAGAAAAGTGTCTTGAACTAAATAATATCATGACACCCTAATTAGTAACAGCCTAATCTCTGAGCTAGTCCTGAGAATTCTGCACTTTAGTGTAGAGTGATTCTAGCACAGTTGAAATTTTAATTTAGTGTAACTAAGGATGGGATGTTTTAGCAGTAGCACACAGCACGTTGAAGCTCTCCCATCTCCTGCCCTTCCATTTACACCCCTTGCATGACTATCACAAAGGGCTGGCAGCTCACTTTTCTCTAACACTCACATGTTTTCACTGAGATGTACAAAATCCATAATCTGCTTTGTAAATCTTCATTCTTGGCTCCTTTTCAGGCAAACAAAATGACAGAATCTGAGACCATCCAATGTCCCGCTCTGGTGAGTCACAATGATTTTATCACTTAAATATAGAAACCATTTAGAGCCTGGGGAGATCCACTTCCAGCAGGATTAGAAGTGGGAATTTGTCCTATATTTTAAGGCCATAATCCTCAAAGATGTTTCTTTTGATTGGCATTCAAGACTTTTGAAATTTTGATTCATGGGAGAGTCCTCAAACAAGCAAAATCTGCTCATTAGGGAACATAGAGATCTGCTCATAACCCCCTGCTAGGGATGGTGTGATAAATCAGAGGTACTCATACAACGGGATATTTGTTTGCACACCATGAGGCACAGCCAGGCAACTTCTCCATGTGGACTGGGATGGGAAAGCATCTGATCCTCCCAAAAGTTAGGATTGCTGAGCAGTCCCAGTGTGGTCTCACATCTACACACTGAAGAAGAATCAAAATAAAACTGAAATTAGGTTCACATTCACATTTTGCCAATCAGATCACAGGCAGTTTGTGCTGCAGAGAAATGCTGACTGGCAAGAACAAACTCATTATTAAAATAAGAAAAATGTAGCCAATACTTTGGGTCTTTGGTTCTGTTTTAAAACAGATTTTTTGTTGTTTTTTCTTAACCCTAGACATTTTAGTTCAGCCCATTTGCATAGGTAATATTGCCATCATATTTATTCACACTGCTCATAAAGGAGCACATCACAAAAGTGCCTGGAAAATAAAACTCCAATGAGAAGGGACCCATCAAGTTTAAATGGAGGTTTATATTGCAGCATTATGAGGCAGAGGCTTGCACATTTGCAGCTCCCATGGCAGAAAGTGAAACTCTGAACAATTAAAGCAGCACAGACATCCTGCCCTAAAGGACTGTAAGCATTTAAAAAAGCAGCCATGACCTCTCTTTACTGGGCCTGTTTTCTATTTAATTTACAGTCTTTATTAGCCAAGAAAATCTTGGCTGGATCTTAGTCAAAGTGATGAATATACAAGCATTTTGATCTACAGTTTGGGGCACTTCAAAGTATTCTTTACTTTATGATCATTTGTAATCAAGGTCAGAGCTCTGGTGGCAATTTAGATACCACCTAAACATATTTATAATATAAAAATTGCTTTGCAGTAGCATGCAAAGTGTCTTTTCTATTTTTGCTCACAGTAAGATTGGAGTTGCAAATGCTTAGGCTTTCCAAAAGTTACTCCTACAAGTTTGTGTAAGCAGCTTCATGCCTAGGTTTCTTTTATGCAGTTCCCACAATGAGACACAAAAGTTGAGCATGTATGTGTGACAAAAAGAAATTGTTTGTTTTCCGTGGTTTATTTATTGAACTATAAGCCTTACTACCTTTGTAGAGAGAAGAAGTAAACCAAAAAGCCATAAATGTTTGAAGAGGAGTTTTTGTTCTTTTTGTCATCTGTTTTTCTCACTTTTCCATATACTTTGCTCATGCCCTAAGGTACAGCAAGTATACATATATAATGTTCCCCTTTATAAGTGCAGGGACTCTCATGCCAGCAGTGTCTTGCAAAACAAGGACCAAAGCTGTGGTCACTGTTTTAACACTGTCATCTCAGGCTCTAGGCTCGATTTTTTTCCTAGATTTTGTGTCTTTCTAGACATTATGTCTTTCTATATCTTTCTAGGTTTATGCTTGCTGGTACAAACCATCTCATTCTTGTTCTTCATGTCTGACCTTTTGACAAGCACAACCCAAATTTGAAGCCCAGCACTGAGTCCCAGTTTCCCAGCCTTGGCAGGCACATACCTTGCCCATTCTCTCTGGCTCCACTGCAGAGGTGCATTTTCAGCATTTGTATTTCATCCTGTCCCTCTTCCACTGTGCACCCTTCCCTCAGCTCCTTCTTCTCTCCTGCAGCCAAAAGTGCCCTATGGATATTTTAAGGCCCACACAGGTTCTCCCAAGTCTGTCTATCCCTGCCACACCCACGAGATACTGACAGATCAGTGTGTATCCACCACTCACAACAGATTTTTGTTTGAAATATTGATTTATTAACTTTTGGGCTGTAGCCATTTTATTTTCTGATGCAAGGGCCCACTCCTGTAAGAATCTGCCAAGCTACAACACTTGCCCTTCTTCACATCCTCCCTTAAAACTCCCCTCTGCTGTGACACCTTAAAAAAATGATGGTGGTTAAGCAGCTGATGTGCTGTGACTGCATAGTGATCATAATTATCTCCCAGTTACCTTGTCATTGCTGCCCCTCTCCCCATCTGTTTGCTGTCTCTTGTCTTTGCCTAGATCAAAGACTCTTTGGGGTACAGACCATGCCTGCAATTCCTGTGCTTTTGGATACTGTCCTGAGTGAAGCATCTCAGGTTCTAGACATTACTGCAGTGCACATAAATAAAAATTACTGTTTCTGAGATAGAATCCTCTGCATTTTTATATGCATAAATTACAGCCACATCCTGTAATCCATTTTTTAGGCTAAACAATTGATTCAATGGGATTTGAGCCAGGGCAGGAGTTGGCCTATAGTCTTTACTCAAAACAAGCAACATAACATATTATTAATCACCCTAAATAGAGACTATCACATTCAGGGTTGCAATCCTGCCTGTGGATAAAATAAATACCTTTCCAGAAACCTTATGACTTTTCTCATTTACACCAGGCCAGGCTGCTCTTAAGAAAACTATTGTTCTGCAGGGGATAACAAGATTGCAGTGCCTTCCTGGTCATAGTCCCTTTATGTTGATTGCTTGGAAGTTGGCAGAGGGTGGTGAATACCCAGCAGAGTCAGTTGTAGGCCACCCTCTCTCTGTCCAAGGGGTCTACAGGCAGTTCTTCCTTCCCATTGAAAGTTCTTATCTCCCACTAGGGCAACACAAAACTTCTAGGGGCTGTAATTTTGAATATTATTCTGAATTTGGTTGATATGCTCAAATATGTCTTTATCCATACTGCAACCACAGGCTGAAAGCTGCTGGTTGTAACTCAGCAAGGTCTTGGGGAATCAGTTTGGCCAGGAGAGGAGCTGGGGATGAGGCTCAAGCTCTTTGTACGTGCCTGCATCAGAACTGCTGCTGGTTCCAGGGGCCACTGTCTCCTGTGCAGTTCCTGAGGAACGACAGCTGTGTGCTTCCTCCTGTGGAACTTGGAAGAGCTGCAAAAGAGAGGAAAGCCAAAGCCAAAGCCAAAGCCAAAAATAAAAACATGCGCAAAAGCAATGAGTAAAATCTGCCAGATTCGAGGAGCTGTTGTGCTACTGGAGACCAGCCAGAAATCTGTGGAAGTCCCCTATTAATGCAATGGCTTGGTTGCAATTGCTTCCCCCACACCCCACCCCTTCCTTCCCCAGGTAAATCTTGTCTTGCATGTGTGAGACACACTGCAAAAACACACACATCTTTTTCCCCCCCACAGTAAAAAGTTTGTTTTACAGGCCTTCTGCCTGAAAAGATGTTTTTCTCCTCTTTTTTAAATTTTGGGGCTTCCTAAGTTGCTGATGTGTGAAAGTGAGACAAGTCTTAACAAACTCAGTAAATCCAACCTGTATATGCTTACTTTCCACTCAAATTGATTGTTATTTTAACAAAGTGTTAATCCTAAATAAACGTTCATAGATCAGGTTGCTTTTCACTTTCTGCCAATGTTGGGGTCATTAGATGCTGGGCTGTAAATGAACCATGCAGATAAGACCTAATGTTAAATATCTAGGACTTCTTTATAAATGGAAAGAAGCAGGAAGGATAAGGATCTCCCTGCTTCAGGCCATAAGACAGGTATTGACTTTCTAGCACTGGCAGGGAACCTTCTGAAGCATTTTCTCTTTGCCATCATCAGGAACAAGGTGCTGAATTAGGAGCACAGTGGATGCTGCTCTGATTCAAAATCCCCCATTCCCACTGGCATAAGGAAAGTGCTCGTAGCAAAACTGATCCAGTGGAATATGGAAACAGAAGCAAATTCCAGGTTCCTCCCTAGCCTTTTACAAAAGGACATGGCATGTTTTCTCTAGGAAGGGGATTTTGGGTTTGTGGTTTTGGTTTTCTTTTTCCCTCAAAAGACATAAGAATTGCATAATTTTATACTGAATTCTCAGTAATTAGTCTCTATATACTTATATTTTAAGGTTTCTTTAGTCAATTCTTTCTCTGTTATTGGGGAGAAATTTATCTCAATATTTTGAGTGGAATATTATATGCATCTAAAAATTGCCTATTCTTCCTATTTGGGAAAAGCATCCAGTACTGAGTAGATAAAGCAAAACTTCATATTTATTTTAGATAATTTAGTCTCTAATTATACAAAAGTGATGTGAGAGAGATACACAGAATCTGACCCAGAATTATGACTGGAAAATAATAATATCATCCTAATTAAAAACCATATAAGAGTTTGTTATCCAGCCTTGAATCCCTGACAGACTTGTATGCTCAAATAATGGCAGCATTTGCAGGCTAAAGATTTAGTAAAAGTTTCATGGAAAAAAAAAATCCCTAATGAATTCTCAGTGTTTTTTAATATTGTGCCTCTTCAACAGCAATGATGGCTTTTGGGGACTCTTGCTCACTTATGGGACATGTGGGTCATTGGGAAGCTTGAATATTCATTATGAGATGAGCTGGAACTGGATGTGCAATATGTTTGGTTGAAAACTAAATTTTATGTAAATTTTACAGTGATGTTTTCTGGCTCAGTTAGAATCCATTCTACTGTTTATCTTTATACTAATAATGGTCTCTTGGGCTTCTTTTTAAGCCTCTCTGTACACTTTTTTTTCTTTTAAAATGAAAGATGAAGATCCAAAGAAAACAATTTTTAAAGATAGAAATAGAAACACTAGGTAAAAGGAATTAGCAATGCAATCTCTGCATATATTATGTGGAAATCTACTGCAAAATTGCAGCTTGGAATTTTATTCCTATGACATTAACTGTTTCATGTTTGAGCAGCATTGCTGCTCTGATACCCCATTTTTTCAAAACCCCTTTGGATCTGCTTTTTTAATCTATTTCTGGATATTTTTGTAATATTTATTAAAATATATAATGATAAATCCAGTTGTCTGGAAGAAATAAAATCTGTGGCATAGCTCTGAAATGAGAATTAACCTTGATTACTACAGTAATTTACTAATCAAAACTGGAGACCTGCTAATCAAGCCTGAATTACCAGCTGCTTGATTTTTAGTGACATAACCAAAACTGAACATTTGGTAAACAAGGATCTTATTTATGAGGGGGGAAAATTGGCATATGGCCATATTCATCTTAATATATTTCTCACTATATTGTTGTGATTTCCTTATCAGCTGATGTAGGCATCCCCCTTTGAACTTAAGCCATCGACCTAACCCCAAAATGATGAGCACTGAATTGTTGATTACCCTGGAACTGGAGTCAGAGCAGCCAATTTCACATTTTAAGAGGTTTTCTGATCTAACTGTTGTTTTTGGAGCCAGGGAGGAGAAGGGAGGGAAGCCTTGTGTCACCGGGCTGCTCAGAGAGCACCTTGGAATAAAGGGAGCAGAACTCTGGCAGCAGAAAGGAGAGGAGTGGAGAAGTGCCAGGGCAGCTGGGAAAAGCTGCAGGAGGAAATGGCAAAGAGCATCCGTGCAGTGCTGGTGGGGCTGGAGCAGAGAGAGGGACAAACCCCGGGGAAATGTGACACAGAATCACCAGGGGAGGCTGCTGAGGAACCCCCAGCCCATCCCCTTGTGGAAATGGACGAAGTACCAATTCCTGCAGCCTGTCTGAGGGGCTGGGACTGTGGAAGTATTCATCTGGTTTCCTTAAGTGCAACTAATTTCGTGTTTTTAATAATTTTTTTTTCCCCTGTCTGCTTTCTGTTCATTTTTTCAGCTCCCAGATGGCATCCTGTATCCACCGACACAGAAAATGATTTCCCAGTATTTTCTTTAATGAATGACCTATTATGAACAAGCAGGAAAAACCCATATTGTGCAATTCTTCCACAGAAAATCTGATCATTAATATAAATGGAGAGAAGCCCCCAAAATGGGAATTTTCTTTTGTTGTTTGAGCTGTGTATGGTATTTCATTAGGGTGGCTTGTGTGGGGTATTTTTTAATGTCTTGTTCAATTGATATTGTCATGGGTAATTGTGCTGTTAAAAAGGTAAAGAACAGGAACAAAAAAAGATTATTTCTAGAATAATGTTTACAGCATGAAATTCTCAGCTAGTCAGGCTCCTTCCCGTTCTCTGCTTGTTACTTTGGACCTAATCTCCCATTCTCTCAATTCTTAGCATAGAAAACATCTACTAAAGCTAATGCTGCTTCCACTTTTTCACCATCTTATCTCACAAACCTGAAGTAATGTTTTTCCCTGTAAGTCTTGAATGCACTTACACCTAAGAGGAATGAAGGGGCACAGGGATGAATTAAAATGTGCTCAGTGGTTTATAGCCAGTCTAAACCTTGAAGAAAACCAGTTTGTGGTGGCTGTGTGTTTAGACATGATCCTGCAAAGCTTCCAGGGACCACAGCTCAGCACGAGCCAGGCTCTCCTGCAGCAAGTGCAGCCCAAATCAGAGCAGCAAAATCCTGCTGGGATCCACAGACAGTCCTCAGAGTGGTTTTAAGTACCAGGAAAACACAAGCTAAAACAGAATGCTATTCCTAATATTGTATAGTCTTAGCAGGAGAAGCATCCATGAGGATAAAGGTTCCAGATTTCAGGAGTGGATTCCCAGGCAGTGGTTTAAAACATTTGAATGCCAAGGAAACCAGAGTGAAATAAATGGCTCAGAGTTAAGTAAGGGGGGATATTTCCCCTTGACCACTGGAACAGGAGGACTCTGCTCCACTCCAGTTCACATCCCTGCTTCTCCCTAAAGCCACAGCTGTGCACCCAGAAACTTTCCATCAGCATTGCCTCATGTGTTTAGGACGACCTCCCTCTACCATCACAACTTCAGATGCCCAAAAATCCACCTGGAAATCTGGATCATTTCAGACTGCACTAGGACATAACACAGAGGACATGAAGTCACTGAGGAAGGAGTACTTGCAAGGAGGGACTGATGGTTATGGAGCAAGGCCAGCTAAAAAGTACAAAACAACAAAAGTGGTGGCAGAAAAACTGGGAAGAGGGAGCAAAAATGGTAAAGTGACACCATAATGCTTTACTGTCTCTAAAGCAAGGGAAAATAATGAAAGCAATCATTTATTCTGATTCAGCCAAAGGAAAAAAGATTAAGCATAAAAAGCAAACAAAACAGAAGTACAGAATGTAGAACACGTGAAGAAAAAAGGCAGCAAAGGAGGGGGAAATGAGAGAGGAGAAACAAGTGCTGGAAGTAGAGAAGTGGATGGTGGGGGGAGGAGGCAGCACAAAGAGGTCTGATGAACAGGGCTTTTAGGTAAGTGAATTTTATTTGTATGTGTCATTTCCTACTTTTTATTGCATTTCTTTGGCAACCATCCCACAGTTCCATAACCTATGGGTGGGTGGGAGGAGGTGGCTAAGAGGGCAAAATGGTAGTTTTTGGCAGAATATTGACATGACTTGAGTCAGGTCATTACTTGTGGTTGTCATTAGACAAATAGTGAAAGTGGGCTAATGGGGCAGGTGTTTATGAATCCTACAGGCCAGAGAAGGCTCAGTTTTCACAACCTGACTCACACAGAAAGGGAGAGCCCCAAATGATTCAATGCAGTGAAAGCAACGGTGAGCAGTGATTTCAGTGCTGCAGAGGCCACAGGGACCCACTCCAGATTTACAGGATGGTTCTGTCAGGTTGCTTCAGCCTCTCAGCAACTTTGGAGGGTGACCACTGCAAAAGTTTCTGCACTGGGGACTTCCTTTCTTGCAGTCATTGGATGGAAATATTTTTCTGTACTGCAAAATGAGACCCTGACACACAACTCTATGACTTTAATGAAAAATGCTCTGAACTCCATCTTTCCTGGGTACTTTTGTTTCTTTTTGCCCTCTGTTTGACTCTTTACAGGCTTTTCCCCCTAATTATCTTGAATTAAAAATGGAAACGTTTTTAAAACATACAGTGTCAAATAAAATGAGTTGGGATTTTTGAAGACTTTAGAACACATGCAGTAGCTGCCACCCTGAGTCAGACAAAATATCCAGTGCTTTCCCTCTGAGAGTGAGAGGAGCAAATGTCTGGGGAAAAAGTGTATGAACTCTGATATATCTCTCATACAGAGCAATCCTTCTTCCCCTGTGTGCTCCTGCCCTCTGAGGATCAGTGTCAGAGACATTTTGATTTGGAGGCTGGATCTTGATCATCATGTTTAGTAGCTAGTGATGGATTTCGTTTGCATGATTTCATGTAATCCCTTTTATGGTCCATTTACACTTTTGACCTCCACACCATCCTGTGGCCATGAGTTCTGTAATTTCATTACGCACTGTGAGGATAAAATATTTCTTTTGTTTGTTTTAAGACTGATGCCTGGTCATTTAATTGAGGCTCCTAGTCCTTGCATTTGTGGGAACTGTTAAATGATGTCTCTTTCAATTAGAAATCAGGTTTTTAAAACAAAAAAAGGCCTCTTTCAATTTTAAAGCCTTGTGATCGGGCAAGATCATCCTCCTCCTCCTCCTCTTGTGAATCCTTCCATGAAAAAAAAGGAAAAAACCCCAACTCTACTGCAACCTGATGAAATTAAAATTAATTAAAACAAAAATAGTTTTGCAATGTTCATACTGCACAGATAAGTAGCCTTAGTCTTATTTGTTATGTCCTGTGTTGTTCCCATCTCGTGTCACATCACAGTGCTGGTTTCAGTTCTGTGGGATGTGGAATAGCCCATTTTGAGGCCATTCTCTGTGGCACAACTATCAAATCATAAGCACAGTGATGGGAGAACAGGAGAATATTTCACTGAGTTCTCTGCAACAGCAAGAAGGGGAAAGGTTTGGTATGTCCATTTAAAAATAGGAGTAGGCTTTGCCCAAGACACCCGAGCATGGTCAGGCAGCAACCTGCAGTGGGGTGGACTTACCAATTTCCATTTCCTTACAGCTGGAAGTTGTCCAGCATCCTCTCTGCACCACCCCCAGCCCTGTGTTTTGTGTCTCATTCTGGTCAGATTGCTGAGGAGAGAGACAAAGGACAGATTCCAGGATAAAATCAAAAGTGCTCTGAAAATGCACTGTGTGTGGCAGCATTTGCAACAGTAGTGAGAGGTTAAAAAAAGAGTTTGACTCAAACCCAAGAATCAAAATTAATGTCAGAGAATTTAATGCAATGCAAGGTGTGATGGAACAAAGGCTGTTGGGGGGTCTCATTTTGTTCAGTTATGACAAGCACTGTTCAGCACTTTAAAAGAAACAACAGTGTAATGGTTTTCACTGAATTGTGTGAAGAAACAGGTTAACTTTAACAAATATCACAAAATATGTCACAAATCAATTGTATTGAAAATATATTAGGTTTCTTTAAAAGAAAAGATCAGAAAAGGAAGCAGCACAAGCAGGAGGAAAGACAGCACACAAAGATTTACTTCTGAGTGCTACAAAATATTGAACTAAAAATAACATTAAAGATGAAATTTGCAATGAATCTCAAGCTGCTAAATTCCCAAAGGCTGGGTCTGCCAAAGGCTCTGTTGGTTTCCTCTGTTCTTTTCTGTCTTTATTTAAATATTTTATACAGTTGTCTATGTTCATGTGTAGTGTGAACTGTCATTTATATTTCAGTCCACTCTAAAATGGATCTTAGACTATCTCAAGCTGTGCACTGCAGCGAGGAGTTTGGAACTGAGAGGTAAGTTGAAGTGGTAGGGACAAATTAAGACTGATATTTAATGTAGTTTTTGTGTACTTATATTTTGCTGTCATGTATTTTTGCCTTGAAACTGATTTGTAATCTTCTGCATTTTGTGACATTATGATAAGATGTGATGTGAGTGGGGTTTCCATTTAGCAAACACATTGATGCATTTTTGAGTTGGAGTGGTTGAATTCTGAATTCTGACCTTAGGCTTTCATGCCTAGCAATAACAACATGCAAGTTTAGATCTGCAGGCTTAAATGCTTCTCTTTGTGCTTTGGACTTGCCAAGGTAACCTTTTTAAAATGAGGGTCTTAGGCTTATTTTAGATTCACTGGTGTGATAGGCCCACAGGGTGCTGTGTATCCTCACCCTCCATTGTCTCAGGAATACAGGGCACACCTTGCCCTGGAAAACTGGGTCTTGTGTGGAGCTGGACCCATCACCTTGGGAGAGACTCTCCCACCCTTGTGGTGTTGGGGGAGGAAGCAGAGGGAGCTGTTCCATCCCCCTCCGGACAAATTGCAGCAGTGGTGGTGTCTGGGGCACAGGCAGAGCTCCCTAATTGCTCCCTGCAGGCTGGGCTGGGCTGCAGTGGGCACTGCCAGCAGGGCAGGGCTGCCACTGACCCTCCCCATCCCTGCGGGAGGAGGGATTCGCTGCTGCTGCTGCATCCTGACCCTCACTCAGTCCTGCTGCTGACACACTCTGCTGTTAGATTAGCTAAGAAAGGTTTGGATATATTAAGGTGAGATTTTACATTTCTTTTTACACCAGCACGAGGAAGGACAAAATTAGTAGTGTTGGACTCTATCAACTTGTATAAAAGAGAGAATCCTTAAGAAATTATGTTGCTTTCTTTCTTGCTTCCAAACTGTAAATCATACAGAAGAGAAATTCTAAATAATGGCTATTAGATTGGGAAGTCTAAGAAGCTTTTACTTCTTGGGAGCTTTGACTATTAAAAATTGATAAATTGCCATTGAAATACAAGCAGCTCTGCAATATGTTAGATCAAAAGTTCATTTTTTTCCCTAATGCAGAGTTAAGATGAGCAGCCTTATTTTTTGCTCATCTTCTTTGCAGATCAAAAACATTCCTTTCTTTTTATTTGAGTGATCAATTTACTAGAAGAGCCCAATGTATATGTTGTGACTGCAGTAAAATTCTTATTCACAAGCCTTTAAGTAGTAATACAGCTTGCTGGCATTATGCAAACCTCAGTCCATCTCAGCACTGCTGTCCAAAGTGGATAGTGTGTCTCCTCCACGTAATACAGGTGCAAATTGATTAGTTATAGTTCCTGAAGTGATGTTTCTTAAAATATTTTGACCACATCATTAAAAAGGTGACTCTTCTCAGTAGTGCTTCTACATTAAGTTAGCAGAAAGACTTCAGAAGGTTGTGTTTCAGTGGATGGTATTCCAAAGAAAGTACTCAAAGGACTGAAATGTAAACCTTGGAAAGATACTTTGCTACCAGCTTTTTAGAAATCTGTTAATTGCATGTCAGTGTAGCTATATGAGTTTTTCTTTTTTGTGCATGAAATATCTCTTATTACTTTCTAAGCATCTATAAATCCACTCTGTGGCAATTTGTATTTTTTAAAAGCCTTTTAAATTAAGTACATTACAAAAAAATGTAATGAACATGCAACATTAAACACTTTCAAGGGCAGCAAATATGATCACATCCCTCAGAAAATATTTCTAAAATGTGTGATTTCCAACCCACTAACTTACTTGAAAGTTGTGTAAAAGCTGCAGTTGATAACAAGGTCTTGTGTATCTGGATCTTTGGGTAAACAGTGTCTGCCAGTATATCTGGAGGAGACAGACATTTCCATTTTTAATATAGTTCTGTAAAGAAAATCATTCTGTGGGTGTCCACACTTGGCAGCTGATCTCAGGTCTGACACAGTGTGCACACACTGCCACAGCTCCCATCATCCCAGGAGGAGAAAAATCCTGATGTGGCCCCAAGAAGGTTCAATCCTGCAAAGCACTTAAGCACAAAATTAATTTTAAACTTAAGGGACAATCTATAAGTTAGATACAGACTCTGCTAAAAGAGGCAGGATGAAATACATATCTTCCAGAAGGAGGGATATAATGTGTGAAAATAAATGGTATGGGAAAGCATCTATAGATAGCTGGGGAGGTAATGAAGGAATGCTTCGATTTCAGCTCAAGGAAAACTCAAATGTACTGTATTTTATTTCACATTAATCCTTCAGTTGTCTACCACAGTTTGTGTCTGGCCATGAAATTTCCATCTATGTAGTGTTATTCCTTGGCACATAAAGATTTACAGTCTCTGAGCCTGATTTGGCCCATCTTGGTGTTGATGACAGAAATTCCAATTTTGCTCTCAAAGGGCATGATTGAGCCAGTTAACGTTTATTTCAGCCTTGCAGAAGGACATATTGCTTATTTTATATATAAAGTATGCCAAAATAAGATTAAGAGACTTGATGAACATTGCCTGGGAAGTCAGAGGCACATAGTCATAGAACTAAGGATTCCTTCCTTCCTGACTCTCACTCCCTTGTTTTATACTGTACTTCTGATAATGTGTCTGCATTCCCACAGCAATATTCTTCTGGCACACGATAATGCAATAGTTTTGAAATATGCTTTTCATGTGATGTGTGAAAACATAAAATCTATAGATGTGCAGTATACATGGATAGAAGAATTCATATTACAATATGTAGCTACAAGCATAATAAATGGAAATTGATGAAAAGGGAATCTTTCTACTGCTGGGATTTTAAAGAATTAGACAAATGTGTGTAGTTCAAATAAGACAGAATTTCTGCTTCTTGTCACAGAAAGAGCGATGAACATGTATCAGCAGAGAAAATCAGCTGCTGCCTGGTAAGTACCCTATGATTTTTTTTGACTGCTGCCATTTGGGCCCTACCAAGTCCAGTACTTACTGTGCTGCTCAGGCTGCTGGCTCCTTTTCTGTTATTATATCACTCAAAAAGAGAGCCTCAGAAAAACTGTGCCAACGCAATACCATCTCTTCAGAAATACTTTTATTAATTCATTTACATTTCAAGCTGGAGCTAAATCAGTAGATTGATGGAGACAATTTTTAATCCAGTCTTTTCATGTTGGAGGCAGAAGAGATTCCTAGAGCAGTGACACTGAATGTTGGTTTTCTCTTAGTTTTGCAGGCAGTAATTAGACAGTGCAATATCTTTTGATCTATGTATTTATGCTAAGTGCTTTCAATTCTTATTTTTGTTATTGTTTGGAGTAGTAGCAGTAGTAATAGCAGAGGTAGGAGTATTATTGGCAGTCCCTGTGTCCAAAGCACTCATTAAAGGACAGCACTCTGGAGATGATGCCCTCTCTGACTGGAATCAGCAGGACACAGGAACCACGTCCCATATGATGAATAACAAAAGAAAGGGTAGTTTACATTCTTTGATTCATTTCTGCTCGATTAACCCCCAGTGGGATTTTACCCCTCCAGTCACATTTTTTTGTTCCTCTAATCTTCTTTTGTATTTGCTCACTGACCCCAAGCATGTATTTGACTTGTGACCCTATTTCTGTTAATAAAATACAGGCCATCTGACCAGCATTCACACCACTCCACTACAAGGTGATGATTACCTCATTGTAAGTGCTGGGAGTTAGTAACTCACAGGGTAAGGCTGGTGGTTGGGTGGCCTGAAGATAAGATAACCAGAGAAGGCAGCAGGAGCAGTTCTGAGCTGCACCTTCAAAACCAAACTGCAGAGAATAAACTCCTTCAAAAGGTCTCATTCTATCCATAGAACTGAGTATCTCCTTATGTACTGTTCAGCTATTCATTAGCTGATAATGTTTAGGGGATTATGGCATGACAAAAAACAATTATAGCTATAATGTGGAAATTTTCAGTATCTGTATGGGTAGTAGCTTAAAAAATCAAAATTATCCCATTTCCATTTTGGGTTATTAATTATAATTATATGTCTCATGAAAAAAAAAATACATCAGCACTCAGTGGCAATAATTTCAGGATGGTGTTTTGAGGCTAAATTAACACTGGAAAGTATAGGTGATCTCTTTCTAAGCAAAGTAATGTTTGTTTTTAAATCACCAGCAGAAATGTAGGGTGGGTTTTAGTAAGAAAAGGCATAATAATGAACTTATTCATGCTTTTACCAAATCCTTAGACCATGAATCTTATGAAAGGCACTGTTAATTGTGTGTTACATGAAAAAATCATGCCAAAGCCATTTATCAGATATGTAATCTGTGTCTCTGTTTTGTGACAGGAAGCCATTATTTCCACTGAAAAAACAAATCCGTTAAATTTGAACTATTAGATTACAGCAGGGTTAGGGCTGCTTCTGTGCTGTAGAGTCACATCAGGGTCACAGCCCAGTTCTAGAGATGTACTGCAAGAGCTTCATATCTGATTAAGACAAAAAACTGATAAAAATGTAATGCAGACTAACAATATGGAATTATCTGATGCAGTTTGGGGGGATAGGGGCAGGGGGTATAACATCATTCAGTTTATTTGCATATGTTTGTTCTTTCTGCTGAAATCAATCTCTTTGAAGGAAGCAAGAAAACTTTAGAAAAAGAAAATATTATTAATGCTGGTAAGAGAACACAGAAGAAAATCTTTAGTAAACATTTCTTTTCCAGTGTTGATTATCATTCTGTCTAATGTTTATTTTCATAGTTGTCTTTGATCCAAACACAAATAACAATAAAGTTAGCTTCATTTCTTTGAACTAGCAAAACTATACTGTGGCCAAATTTGGAACAAATTTTTAAGTGGCTTTTTTTGTTTTTCTTCAAAGCCACATATGAGATTTACAGAGCAGATATTTGCATAACTCACACCCTCTCCTGTAAAGGAGTGTTTCCATGGCCAGCAGTGATTTACCTGCTCTGAGCCTCCCTGTTCCTTTGTTGGGAGGCTGAGGGCACAAACAGGATGCCAGGGAGCACCCAGGGCTCTGGGGCAGGGCTCAGCCCCTGTCCTCTGGAAGTTGCTGCATTTACAGGGACTGACTGTGGCTCTGTGGGGCTGGCTGTGGGTGTAAGCCCAGAATGTGTCACTCCACCCTCCCTGCATCCCATCCCAGCCTCCAGCACAGTCAGCAGGCAGAGAGGCAGAGCAGGGTGGCAGAGCACCAGGGAGGAGGTTCAGAGGGGAGCCCAGGGCACAGGTTCTACCTTCAGCAGCTGCTCCCATCAGACTCTGACAGATGATTGTGTGCTGGAGACTTGGAAACAACCACATTCCTAATGTAAATATTGTGCAATTGCAAAATATGTACTACAGTGTTTACCACAGTGCTTGAAACCAGGCCTGCCTTGCTGGGGGTGTTTTAGTCTGTGCATATTTAAAAACTCTGCCAAGTCACAGATCTGCTCAGGAGGCCTGGCAGCACCTGCAGAGGCAATGGTGAAGAGTCAGTGTCTGTGATGGGAAGCATCCCTGTCACCCTCACACTGCAGCCAGCATTCTGGCTGCTCTGGGCAGCCCTCCTGCATGCAAATATTGGCCCTGAAGTTATGGGCTGGAAGTTATGAATAAAGACCACAAGGTCCAACCTCAGTCAACCAGTTACAGAAGAGCCATGTGCTGGATATAGTGACTACTTTAAGTTTTTCAGGATATGATACAGAAATGGGAGAGATTCTCAAGTTCTCTAAAACTCACTCCTTTTTTTCTCTCCCATTACATCCCTGTGTTTGTCCCACTGCTCAGCCTGGCTGAACAAGGGCATCCAGTCCAATGATTGATTGCCTCTGTGAGCAGATCCAAGTTCCACTCTTAACTCAGTCAGCATGTGGTTGATGACAGGGACAAAGCCAACCCTCATCACTCCCTAAGCAAATCATCTTCCTCTTTACTGTAAATTTGACCAAATTATGATTTCACTATTGAAATAAGTGTCAGAATTTCCACCAGGTTCACATGGATTTGGATTTGGCCATTGACTTCTAGGTGTAAGTGGCTTCTTAAAGGGTTACTTTTAAAGAAGTAGGAGTTTAAGTGCTTAAAGAGAATATAAAATGATAACAAATGCAAATAACATGACTTCAGGTATTGCTTAAAAGTGTCACTAGAAAATGAATAATTTTAAGGTAAACTCAGAACCAATCCCAGTGACTGCAGGTGACTCACACTTGAGTAAGAATGAAAGTTTGGATTTTAAGCTGAGTAGAAGAGTTTTGGCTGAACCTTTTAAATTTCTTTGGGAAGGGGGGGAGGTGAGGTGGGTGTGTTACTTGGGAGTTTGGGTTTTTTTAACACTTATAAAAATGCCAAATAGAAAACAGTTGTTAACTTCTGTAGTTTGTTCCAACCAAAATTAAGTACTTCTGATCCTAGAGGAGGGAGCTCTGACCTCCTCAGGGTACCTAAAGGCCCTGCCTGAATGTGCAGAGCCCTTTAAAAGATCATCTCCACTAAAGGCACAACCGAAAAAACACTGCTTACAAAGTTTCCTTTTTTTTCATTTCTAACACTATGAAAACAGGAGTATCAGAGCTGGTACTTTAGTTACTGTGCAGTTCACTCTATATGAATATAGTTAGGAAGGGGGGACTGAAAATACTTCACACATCCAGGCTCTTTTCCTCAAGTGCTGGCAGAGGTAGCCCAGGTACAAAGCCCAGAATGAGTCCACAGCAACATCCACTGAAGATGTCCCAAGGAGCAAAGCTGGAAAAGCTGGAGAGCTTCAGGATACCCATGTCTTGATGGAAGAGTGTGAATCAGCTCACTTCCAAAATTCATTAGCTTTGCATTCTTACTTAATTTTAAGTAAAAAATTACACAGAAGTGCTGACTGCCAGAAAAAGCTCTTGCCATTTCTTGCTATGGAAGGAAACAGGACTTTGGCATGGAGAAGCAGAGTCCCTTGTATTCTGTAATCCCTGAGACTCTGGGGCTGCTTGGACAATTCAGAGCTAAGCACAAAATAGTGCTCAGTGTTCTTCCTTTCTCCCTTTTTGAACAAAATGTTTCTAGCCTGAATTTCTGCAAAGATGAACAGAAAGCCTTGCAGATGGGTGTAGAAACATCTGTCTGAGCCTGCAGAAGCCTGAAACAGCAGCAGTGAGAGGAATAATGCTTGGAATAAATAGTATACAGCTTACTCTAGTGGTGGCTCCATTTTGGAGGGGCTGTGTTTGGTTTTTAATATTCAGCTAAGTAATATTTAATGTTCTATTATTTCTATATTTAACAAAAACAAAATATCTGCAGTTATTGTGAGCAGATGCTTTGCCACTGATGGCCCAGGCTGAGGTGGGTGCAGAGCTTTGGTGGTGCCTGGCAGAGGATGTGGGTGATGTCCTGGCCCAGCTAATTGATGCAGAATATGCCTGTCTTGAAAATTCCTCTTCAGCAGCACTGTGCTCTTCACATCTAGGCACTGAAAGAGGAGTTGTGCTTCAAAACCCTTGTGTTGTATGGTCCCATGGTAATTCCTCTTCCTTTATCTCCAGTAATTTTCCTGTGCTGAGTCTGGTCTCTCCCTTCTGTTCAGCAGGGGGTGGGTTTGTTCTTTTTCTTTGTTCTATTAATTTTCTCATAACTACTATCTACTATATTCACATAACAACCACTATCAAGCTACTAAAACAGTTTTCAAGTATATTAAATCGCCCATTTTAGAACAATAAGGAAAGGGTTTTACTAAATAAATACATAAAGCTTCTCTTAGATCTGCAATAAGGAAACTGCATATAGAGCTAAAGTCCCCAGAACTTGGGAGGACAAAGGAGCAGTTTACTTGAGAGCTTTTTCCCAACACTCAGAGCTCTGATAGTCCTTAGAGGAAATAATAAATCTTTCTCTTTGTCACTCTTCTCTTGGTTTCTTTTGTTGTTTCGGAATAAAAAAATAAAAAGTGTGGGTACTACTTACAAGGCAGCTTCCTTGATGTTTCTGGTAGTCCAACCAAGGGACAAGATTGTGTGAATAGGAAGGGGAGATGAACAATTCACCCTGTAAAGGAATTAAAAACAAAAGTGGAAATCCTTTGTAAGAAGAGTGGTGGGGATTATAGCTGCATGTTTTCACTAATGACTTTGCAAACATTTAGCCAGAGATAACCCAGAAATCCAGTTGCACTTTATTTAATATTCAGATAAGGACCATTCACCTGCTGTTAAGCTACAACATCTACAATCATTCTTTGAATACTGATAATTACATGAAGCAGACTCCCCTAGAGGCTGGTAGTCTAGTCTGGATTCACCTGGAATACAAAGATGAATAATATTGCATATTACATGCACCCAAGTAGTTGCAATTTATAGAAATGTCCATTTATACTCCTGAAAAAAAGATGTGTATTTCCCTAGGGGTGCAGTATATGGTGATAAAAACCCGTGTGTGGGGACAGTTTGGATTGTAACTCCTAGCGTGCCTGTTGATTAATTAATAAACAAATAAATCATTATATTTAGCCAGATATCTCACTCCGAGCCCATAAAAGAGAAAATGTTAAGAAGGAATTTTGTGTGCCTGGCCATAAGGAAGGGTTACTCCGAGGCACCAGAAATGAGTACGGGGAGTGGCATCCAAATGGTGTGTGTGTACATTTCTCAGAGATGAGTTGCATTATGAATCTGCTCCCTTCGCCTCCTCCTTTCCTCCTCTTTCTCCCATCAGGTGCCTTGTCCTTGTTCTCCCCTCTCATTTGCTGATGGCTGATAACACCTTATCTCCACCAGGGAAGCAACTGGGAAGTTTGCTCCTTCCTCACAAGACTGAGGGTATAATTAGAACCACGCACCTGCTCAGTCCTCCGGTGACTCAGTTAGTCTACATCCATGTCAAAATCCATGCTGTGAGGGTAATTTGATCATCTCACTTACTTTTTTCATATACTTTATATGAATAAACCACCAGAACAAGCCTCTGTTGCGTTGGTTCAGTTTAATCTCACAAATTTGTGTCAACTCGTTGTTGCCAGAAGAATTTTATCATTTGATCTCATGGTTACACTTTAGTAGACTTTAGTACATATTTTATTTCACTCTCCAGAATATGAAATTCCATTCTTGTGTCAAAATAATCTCTTTATTATTATCTATTTATATTTCTGTGATACTTACAGACTTCAACTGAGATCAGGGTCTTGTTGTACGAGACAATACAGAAACAAGCAATAAAAGAATCCTGGTCCCAGGAGCCTTGTAAGCTGAATAAAGGCAGGGAGAAAGGAAATATTGCCCCCATTTTACAGCTGGGGAAGTGAAGCTCTGACAGTCTTTCTGTACAATGCAGAGCAGTGTCATACAGTGATAGTGAAGAGAGAAAAAGCAACAAAGTCCAGAAACTATGGAAAATGAAGGTGGATTTAAACCCCAATATACTGGCAAGCATCCATATAAGTTCAGGTAAGTTATAGATGTACACTGGTTTCATCTGCACACTCAGCATCCCAGGGTTCCCTTGGCCCTCTCCATCCTTCTTTGTCTCCCAGACCTCCCTTCAAAGGCAGCTGACACCATTTTTTGATGCTGCCTTCTTAGGCTCATAAGAGTTTGCCACTGCTTTCTCCAGCATTTAAAAAAAATTTACCTTGAGCCCTGCGATGCCACAGGGGTGTCAAATCTCTCTGACTGCAGCAGCTTCCAGGCTCAGCAGAGATACATCAAGGCTCTGTTAGACTCTCCTTCCTAACATCTGAAGGGTAATTCAATCTTTTTGTCCTTGAACTGAGCCTGGAATCTTCTGCATTGGAATACTTTCCCTCTGCTGCTCCCAGAAGACCCTGCAAGATCCCAGGAAAGCTGCAGCCAACTGAGGATATTCACCCATGACCAAAGCAGCAGAGCAGCACTTTGGTGTTCCCTGAAGACAGCAGAAAGGAGAGGAAATGGCAAACTCACCCTGTCCCTTTCAAAGATGACTAAATATAGGAGGGGATCCTGCCAGGAAAGGGGAGTGGGGGGTGCAGCAGTGTGTACAGAGGTGCTTGTGCCCCCCTCAATGTGCTGAGCTGCTGCTTGGCACCACCCTGCTGAGCTTGGTGTGCACAGCTCTGTGAGCTAAACTCCTCACCCTTCCAACTGTACCACTGCAACACTGCCTTCTGACTAAACACCAGTTCAGACTAATTGTCAAGGATCAGATAACAGGAAAATATTTCTATTTGACAGTCTACTATTTTTCAATTGTTCCTCTGTTACATATCTAAGTAAACATTTGTTCCACTTATCATTTCTGAGCAAAAGACATGAATCATTTGACTAGTAAAACCACAACGACAGCTGTTGCTTATTAGAAACAGTCATCTTGTTCAAGGGCTTGCTATGGAGGAGTTCTTCAGGAAACTGTTCCTGCTTTTAGTGCTTTACAGTGCAATGCAAGCAAAGTTGTAGAAATTAGGGCATTTTCACTGATGTGATTGGCAAAACACCCAGGCATATACACACACATGGAACAATCATTACAGCTGGGCTGCAAGCCCTCAAGAAACAGGAAAATACCCACTTAAGAATACTACTAATGATATAATACTTATGGTCTTTGTGGCTTTTGTACAGAACTCTACAGTACAGTGAAACAAAACTAGATTTAAGGGTCCCTTGGTAAGCAGGCTGTATGCTGGGGATTTTGGTGTTGGATACAATATTTATACCAGTTATTATGCATGCACCAGAAATATGTTTTGCCATTCATGGTTTTTCCAGCTCTCAGGAACAAATTAACCTTGGCTTCATAAAATCCCTAGAAGCCAGTCATCAGTGGTCACTACTACATTACTCTCAGAATAAGCTTCTTGAGTCAGTGATTTAAAAAAAGGAAGAATTTTAAAAATTCTGGTCAGGATAGAAAAAACAGGGAGAGCAACAAAATACTTTTGAAATAAGTGGAAACAAAATAGGGAAAAAAGAACCTGGACCATGATGAAATCAAAAACAATTAAGTGAAACCGAGTCAGGTTAGACATGAGGATTTTTCCCTTCCTGGAGTGCTGGCTCAAAGGCCTTATAGATCATACAGGCCAAAATCTGATTGTTTCTGTGACCTGTATGGAACAAAATTGTGTTAAACAGAGGCCTAAGAGCTGGGCATTTTATCAGACAAAATCACTGGAATGGTATACCCTGTGTGATGCCCCTATTGTCAGCTTTGAAAGGAGAAGCCAAAGACTAAATGAGCATCGAGACTGCACCGATCCCAGCAGAGCAGAGGGGAGGAACCTTGGCAGGGCAGTGGAGAGATGCTACCAACTAATCTGCCCAGGTAAATAGCAGAGCTTGTGGTTTGTGGCTGTTACTTAGATACCTTTCAGACCTGCAAAATTAATTTTCGAACATTAAAGGAGAAAGATTTTTAAAAAATCATTTTAAAGGATTGTTGAGTGTAGCAAAAGAGCAGGAAAGCAGTGGAGAGAAGCATGTCACTGAGGAGGCAAAGCTGAGGTTTATTATGGGTTAGAAATCTGCATAACTGTCACCAATTCAATAATAGCATTCAAGGAGGTTTCTAGAGATCATATCCTGCCCTTCATTCACCCTCACAACACTCACTGATGGGAGTCAGCACTTTGCTGCAGCTGGATATTTAGAAGTCATTTGTTCTGTGTAACATGCCTGTTCTTACTAATCTTAGTCAAGTAAGTAGTCCACCCTCATGTGTCATCCCACCAAGTCAAATGTGCTATTAGCATAAGTGATGATTACTTATCCCTGTGAGGTCCTGTGAGGTTGGGGCTCCCAGCATCAGAACACTTGACATGGCAGTCTTTCTATTGTAATTTAATAAAATGGGGCCCAATTCAGTTCAGAGGTGCCTTGAGGAATAAGCTGGACTTAAACGGTGCTTAGGCCTTTGACTGGACCTCTGAAAACCCTTCATTCACTGAGTGAATACTAATTAGTCAGAGGAGGGTTATTAAATTATAGACTTGCTTCTTTATCATAGCTTGGAGCACAGTACCTTTGCAAGTGCCTGAGCAAAATGATGCAAATCTGAGCACACACAGAGGGAAGCTAAGGTGTGATTGCTTTCCTTGGTAAACACAGGGAGTGCAGAAATGCCATTAATAAGCAGGACAGAGACTCTGTACATGTCAGTGGGTGGACTTTTCTCTAGAAGAATGCAGTGCACTAAAAATGGACAGAGTAAAACACAGTGGAAAGCTACATGTCACAGCTGCACTGGGATGGAAAATCCCCCTCCAGACAGGGGGATGGAAAAGGCCTGATCCAGAGCCCAGCCAGGGGAAATCTGAGTTTGGTGAGCTCTGAATCAGGCCCCTCCTGAGCAGGCACCCTCAGACACCTTGACAGGGCTGAGTGCTGGAGGACTGTGTACAGTAACATCCACAAACTGATCAGTGATCCCCAGTCAAATCCCAGTGCAAGAAGGAACCCATGAGTTCATTTTCTGTGCCATGTCCCTCTCCTAGGGAGCAGGAGCCTGGTTGCTGCATGGATACATCAGGAAGACATATCACTCATGCTAAGCACGAGATTTTAGTGGGTTACAGGTATTTCTAACAGTCTCTTGCTTTTTGGATTTCTCGTATCTTTTTGTTCCTAATTTCTGAGCATCTCCCAGCCTCAGAGTGGCTCCTGTGTTCATTCTGAGCTTTGGCTGTAAGATCCTACATATTTCACAGCATTTACATATTTTGTGAATACTGCAGCAATTCATTGTGACCTTTGTGATCATCTCCTTAATTCATAGTTCTCCTGATTCCCAAACTGTAATGGATGTAGGAAAGTTTTGTATTATAATTTTCTAACCAACAAGCTCTCTGCTCTGCTCTTTGCTACATGTGATCTGCTATAGTTACAGAATGCATGAGTAGTCTTCTATGTGATCCAAAAAGGTTTGTCAAGTTTTTGGGATTTTTTTTTTAAACACAGATCTTTGAAAAAGTCTTAATTAATGATACAAAAAATATTGCCCAGCTGTTAGATCCAGAGGGCTTGGCACAATAGATCACAAAAAGTAGACCTATTCTAACATTTGATCTTTTCTTTGCTGGCTGTGTCTGTTAAAACAACCTGCTGTTTGTGTGCTGCTGCACTTCAGCTTTCCAGCCAGGTGCTAGTGAAGGATTGCATTTAATCAATTAGTACACAAATGCTTGCCAAATTATGTATACTAATGGCATATATGCAGGTCAGTCCTGTGCCATCACACATACAAAGTGCATTTTACACAATATGTCATTTAGAATTCTGGGGGAAAGACTAAAATCTGAGTAGTAAATCAGATCCTCACTAGATTAATAAAAAAGAATCATCACTGTCAGTATTAGTGAAACAGTGTTAGGATTTTTTTTTTTCTTAGTTGTCTGGACAGCATAAGTTTTTCTCCTGTTAGATTTGTAATCAAGTTCAGACATTTTCAGAATTTTGAGGCTTTTGCTGTCTCATGCCCTTGTACAGCCTAAGAACATGCCCACACTTTAGCCAGCTGTAATCCATATGGAGTCAATAGGACTTGCATGGATGAAAATTAAAAACCTTTGGAAAAAGCTTGCTTGATCAGATTTTAAAAGATTTCAAGATCTCTATATGTCCACCATGATGTTTAAAAAAAGCATTTTTTATTTGCCAGCAATCCAAATTGCTGATTTTGTTGTGAATTTCCCATTAGCCTGGCAGTTTAGCCAGTAGAACCCTTTTATTCCTCCCACTGGAGTAACAGGGAGAAATTCATTTGCTTCTAGTGGATAGTAGCTGATTTCATTATCATATTATAGAAAATAAAGATTACAAGTCCAAATGATTTTGCCTGCAGTTCACACACTAACCATGTAAATGGCAATATGTGGAAAAGTTGACTACATCATAAAAAATTTACTTCCTGCAAGGATTTTCTTGAATTGGTTTCAAAAAGAATCTGCTGCTTGGCATCTTTCCTGTACTGAAATTCTGGAAGGTAACTGCATTATGTGCATGTAAAACATGCAAAAGGAAACATCCACTGAACTCTACCTTTCTGCTACCAAACATAACTGTAGCTTAGAAAAGGTGTCTGAAATCAAAACCCTAGACAAATACAAGATGTGTGCATTGCAAGATAACCACTAATGGAAGGTGGAAGACTCTTCTTCACTTGCTGTTGATTGACAAAGGTTCCATCTAATGGTAATTTGAATATTCTGCCAACAGTTGGGGATGCTCTGCCCCCGCCAAAATGAATGAATAAATAAATAAATAAATGCTTCCAACTCCTAGAACAAATGCCTGTAAGTCTATTGAAAACAAATTAGAAATGTGTTATTCTCAGTGAAAAAAGTCTCCACAAGAGCTATAATTTTATTTTTTTTTAGTGCACAGAATAACATAAATCAAAAGAAGCAATAGTCTACCTTGTGTTTTGACTACTTTGACCCTCTTCAACCCCTGCCAATTTTTATCTCATTTTTGTTTAACTTTGTACATCAGAGTTTAATTTTAAACCTGGTCCTGAAGACAGTGATGTATAGGGTACATCAAGTATAGCTTAAATTACCCTCTCCCCAGTGATTTGAAGTTGAGGGGAGGGTCTTACTCCGCAGCAGGGTGGGAAAGAGAAATGGTCAGATGCTGCCCTTTGAACCTGACCACCCTCAGCTACAGAAACATTTATGCCAGAACATCATTTATTGATTTTATTATATTTTAGGATCTCTTAAAACTGTTGGTGAAGTTTGCCATATATTAATTTTTGACACATGCATATAAAAACAGAAATATGGGTTGAGGAGAAACTATAAATATAGACAGCACTGCCCAATAAACTTACATCCTTTCACTTATAGGTTTCTATTTCAGCTGATCATTCCGAGCAGCCTGTCTTTGAAAATAAATATTACCCCTCTGATAAGCTAACCAATTTGAAGATTAAAGCTGCATTTGAGGATTAAACTTTTTCTTATTTGATTATTGTTGTGTCTTGTAGCAGTAGAAGATAAATATTAATAGAATGTTACAGCCCAATTCTGCCCACTTTACTCGTGTGAGCATTCCATGCAATGAGACTGAACGAATTATGCAGGATTTGGCCCTTAAACTCAGCCCTGACTGCTCTGTTTTCTCAGTCCACTAAGAGTAAGTCTCCCGTGAAATGTTACATGCACCCAGCAAACTCCTGAAGCCAGGGCTGCCACAGGGAACTCTCGCTGATGGCTGGCTCCCAGAACTCGCCCTCCAATTATGTGCCACTGAGCCGGGGCCGTGTTTTTACCGAGGAGAACAAAAACCACAAGAAGAGCTCTACAACAGACCACAAAAGGGGTCTGGCACCTGTGTCTGCCCGGAGCAGGAGTTTGGAGCTGTGCTCTCACGTGGCCTGTGACCCCAGGAGAGGAGGCTGACCTTGTCTTACACGCAGGAGTCTATTGCTATGGCTCCCCTGGGAGCACAAACCAGCTGCAAACTGCTGCAATGATTAACCCTTATGTGCTGTAGATGTAACATCAAGTCATGGTAATAAAGCTTTCACTGCATAACGGATCTCTTGCTTTGTAAATTGTTGCTCTTATCAGCTGCACTGGAGGGTGTTATCCCTTTCCTGTGAAGCATGACTGCTGTGCTGCTCACTGGAAAGGAGGCCAGATCTATAGACTCGCTGATATTTATTCAATTGCTTTGAGAACAATGCAGAGAAAACACTTTGTTTAAGCTAAAAATGCAGTGTGTGAAAACAAGCAAAAAAAAAAAAAAACCCACCATGAAATACTCATACATATGAAACAATATATTAATTAAAATCCAGAATGCCTGTAGCAGATTTGAATCTGGGAACGCCAGATTTGCTATAACAGACAACTGTGTTGCTCTGTTGAGTCCAGGCTCCCGTTTGTGGAAGTAATTTATACCTAATGTTTTGTAAAAATGCAAACTCCTCCAGCCTGTGACTTACCTGGACAATTACAGAATTTTGATTTTGGCTGGAAACAGAAGGTTTGTAGCAACCAGTATTCATCTCCCCAAAACACAAGCAGTGGAAGTCTATTTTGTCAGACACTTCAAACACGAGACCTAATTCTGTGCTCTCCTATTTGCCCAGGAGCCAAGGGGAGCTGTGAGCGTGTCTCAGCTAAAATCCAAACCTCAGGCCTGTGAACGGGGCTCTGGCTGCCTCAGAGATCTTCCTACCCTCCAGCCCTTCCCTTGGCAAGTCTGCAGCCACACCAAGGCCCCAAAAGCAAAGGTGACCTCAGTGTAAGCCCTGGTATGACACGGTGCTCTCTGCTTTAGTCTGCCAACAGCCAGAAACACTGACACTGAGAGATGGGGGCTCTGTGTGTGTCACAGGGGCTGTCACTGCCCACTGACCCTCTTCCAACATCCCAAGAGCCAAGAAGAGCAAAAATAGCCTATCCAGCTATGGAAGCAGCAGCTCTGTGGTCCATGCTAACCCCATCAGAGGTTGGATGGACCAAGAACATTGCAGAGCTCTGTCCACAGCTCCCAGGGACTGTTTATAGTTCTTACACACAACCTTTTTCAAAGGATAAAACCAGCTTCCAGGTTCAGGGATTAAGGAAAAAAAAAAATAATCCCTTTGGTATAAGCAGTGAGAAAAATAAATTTAATTTAAGGAAACAAAAATTGTTTTCCCTAGAGCAACTGAGGTCTTACAAATTTTGGGAGGGACTATTGTTGAGCACTGTAGTACACTAAGGTCACTAGGTGCAGACAGAGAAAAGGTAATGGGAAAACTTTTCCAGCTCAGGAGTCACAACTTGGAAGGAGGCTGCAGTGAGGATAAACTTCCTTGCAAGGTTCTCTGGTGTTCAGAGGGAGTGGGTTAACGCCCTTTGATAAGAGGTGAATTAACACCACTCTGTGGGCCATGACTCATCCCTTTCTCCACATCTTTCAATCACATTACTTCAGTCTGCCCTAATTAGACAGAGGCTGATCTGCAGGAGCCAGGCTTGGGCTGGCCAGGCCAGGGGCTGCACCAGGTATTCTTTATTTCTTAACGAGGAAGAAGCTGCTCTGGACTAATGATGCTTTGCTGCTCGGTGTCTGGATTCATCTGCTTCAAAAACAGTACAGATAGTTTTATTGCAAAAGTTAGGCTAGACAGGATTGTTCCTCGCTCATTAGCACTGGGAGCATTTTCCTACAGGGACTGCAGATGAAAGCAATGAGTTTATTCCTCTTTCCCCAACTCCACCTCCTTAGGCACATCAGTGCTGTTATTTTAACACCAACAGCTGTAGTTAAAAAAAAAATACTATTAAACCTCACTGACTCCTGCAATAGTAGTCATAGCTAGAAAAGCAGTGACCAGACAGTTAAACTACAAAACTGGCTAAACAGGGTGGAAGAGGCAGTAACTTCACTAACTCCCTCATCAACTCCAGCAGCTTCTGTTTTCCTCTGAGTGGCCGCTGTGGTCTCACAGGTGGAGGCTGTTGGCCTCTGAAGGGAGCAGAAGTTGCCTGTTTGCTCTTTAGGAACATGAAAAAGGTTTCTTGGTGTTGGTACCTTGTGTCCTGCCTGACTCCTGCGGGTGTGAGAGGCTGCTGAGGAGGAGGAGGTGGCAATGGGCTGCAGCTGCTGGGGGCTGTGTCCTGCCCTGCAGCCCTGCCTTTGGAAGCTGGGGAGGCCCTGTGTGCCCTTTCACATCTCATCCCTCCTCTGGCTGTCACTCCTGTTGCCCTGCTATTTGGTTACTCAAAGGGGAAAAAGAAGCAACAAATTTACTGAAATTATCTTGATGTTATTTTGTTCTCTTGTGGGGTTTCTTGTGTGAAGGGGTATCTACTCTATTAACTCCCATTAATATCAAACCTCTACTATTAATAGGATTTGCATATGGAAAGGAAGAGGATTGACCTTTAAATTCATTAAATAAAGCAAATTTTAAAAAATAATTTTAGTTAAAAGCATTAGTGTGATGAAAAATAGAAGAACAAATACAGAGACATCAGTATCGGGGCTTTCGTTAACACTAACGAGCAAATTATTGCAAGGGAAGATTTGCATCATTGGAATGCATATTCCAGCCTCCATACTGATATATGTGATGGGGGGTTATCTTTGTATAGCTCCTCTTTCAGAATGTATTTTCTTCTTATAGAATAGCCTCTTTTAAACTCCCATTGGGGACCTCCTTATAAATGAGGAACTGGTCCTCAAGGGACTGGCCTGGCTAGAAAAGTATGTTATTAAAAAAACCAAAAAAAACCCAAAAACAAAACAAAAAAAAAAAACCCAAAAAAACAACGAAAAAACCCCAAGCATATTAGAATACTAAGCAATAAAATTAGCCCATTTCTTTGGCTTTTTTAGAAAATCTTAAAAAAAACCCCAAGCATATTAGAATACTAAGCAATAAAATTAGCCTATTTCTTTGGCTTTTTTAGAAAATCTTTAAAAAAAACCCCCGTATAGTCAAGTTTTAACTAAACATATTCTCTGGATGTTTGAATTGTGTAAGAATTAGAAAATCTTGTTGTATTTTAAAGGGATTATTGCATCAATTTAAGGTTCTGGCTCCAATCTCTGCCATGCAGCCAGGTATCACCCCTGCTCTTGCAAAGCATGTACAGTGCTGAGGTGAGTGAGGTTTGGCCACAGAGCTGGGGTCACAAGCTGCCCCTCAGATGGACATTCTCAGCCCATGAGTGGCAATAAACACATTCATCTTCTAATCTTTTACATGGGAATAAGCAGAGGTCTTCTATATCAAAACTGGCTAAATCTACAGATTCAAAATATGATTGCTGCTAATGATAAATATTGATTTTCCCGTGCTGAAAAGCTTCTGTTTCCTTCCCAGCAAGGAGTCTAAAATGTAATTAGATGAGCAATTTTTCTACCACCCTATCACTTTCCTGAGCTGAATCTTGAGACACTGAGGTTAGGTGGTTTCTGGATCTCCACTCTGCTCTCAGGTCTTACCCCATGTGTGTCTCAGTTTGCTGTCACAGCCCTTTGTAAAGTACTTCGAGATGCTTGGATCAAACTTGCTGCTGGTCCAAAGTAGTACTAATCAGTGTTTTGTGCTATTTTGTCATGCAGCTCAGTCTATAAGTCCAGATATTTATTCTGTTCCTGTTCTACCTCAGGCTCCCACAAGTGGGAAGAGGTGAAACGGTTCAGGTTATTCTTCTCAGAGCTCAGCTAATGTCATCTGCTGAATACAGCTCTAAACATCTGAAGCTGGTGAAATTAAATAAAGTGTGAGCATCCTTTGGTCTGGAGCTCTTTGCCTTTAGAACAATTACTCATGGTAACCTTAACAATAGTATATGAAAGAAAAAAAAACTCATAAAAGAATGTAGTGTTAGGATGGAACTCTGCCTGATATTAGAACAATTATGGAGCAGATGCATCCACTCTGAACAAAGTGACCTTTTCATCAAGTTACAAAACATTAAAGGTTAAAGAGTGTTTGAAAGGAAGTTAATACTTTTAAAACATTAGAAAAAAAATGCCATTCCTTCTGGACCTGACCAAAATCAGTGGGAAACTGAGATGACTGTTTAGGCACATTCAGTCATAATTTAAGCAACTCTGATTCCAGAAGGATATAAGGTGTTTTAAATCGTCTTCTTTCTCTTACAATTAGAAGTGCTTTTTCGAAAAAGAAAGATTTGATAGGAATAAATACCCAGTGAACAGAAAGCTGGTTAATTGCAATTTTAAAGTCACATTCCTTTCTCTCCATTGTGCACGGAGGAGAACAAAGAGAGGGAATCAATGGTGGTGTCAGATTTTCTTAGTTTCCACGTTTCACCTGACCCGGGCGGTGCAGACCCCAGTGCCCAGCTGGGGAGGGAAGCGCTGCGGCCGCGGCCCCGCGCTGCCCCCGCACACCCGCACACGGCGGGGCCGCGGCTGCTGCTGGCCAAGGGAGGGGACAAGTGCCCGGGACCGCCCCGGGCTGCGGGACAGCCTCACCCGCTGGGGTTCGGGGCCTGCTTGGTGCGCCCGCACGGCTCATCGCAGTTATCTCTGTGAATTCTTCTCGGCGAAGGGCTGAGGGTGCGGGGGATGCCGAGAGCCGCACACCTTCTTCGGCCCCGCGCCCAACGCGCTGTCCGTGCGCGGGGAATTCAGTGCAGCTCCCCCTGAGAAGCTGCGGGGCTTTGGGATTTACAGCCCGACGGCCTCGCTGGGGCTGTTCTTGTGCCCGTGTCCTGGCGGCCCGCACGGCCCCGCTGCGGGGTCAGAGCGCGGCGGAGGAGGAGGAGGAGGAAGAGGAGGAGGCGGCCCGGGGCTGCGGCCGCGCCACCGGGAGCATCTCTCTCTATCCCCGGCCCGGTGCGCGTCCCCGCGGGTACCGAGCTCCCCCCGCACTCTGGAGACGGACCGGGGCGGCTGCAGCGTTGCCCTTCCCCTGGCGGTCAGAGGGGCCCGGAGCGGACCCGCCCCGGGTCAAGGTGAGCTGCTGGCAGATGGGAAGCTTCGTGCAAATAAACTTCTCTGTGCAAGCGCTGTGTGCAAACACTAAAAAACCCGCCAGGGAAGAAAGTTTCCGTGGGAAAAAAAAAAAAAAAAGAGAGAGAGAGAAAGATTTTGCTCGAACTTAAGTTTCATCTACTTCCCCCTTCAAGCATTTTTCCCTCTCTGTTTTTTTTTTTTTTTTAATTTTTTTTTAGGAGTATGTGGGCAGAACAAAATCTTCATTGCGTTAAGTCGCAGGCGTTTAGTAGAGGAGCACTCGTGTCGACACATCTGTGCCACGGGAACTTTCAGGTGATGCGGGAAATAAGCGGGGAATCCCTTCCACTTCTCCGGGATCCTCCAAGTTAGCCAGCCCCGAGGATCAGTGCCAGGCTCCACAAAGGCGTTCCCAAAGCCTGCAGCCAGTAAAACTTTGTGTAGGTAAAATTAAGTAGAGACTCTCTACTGAGACAACAGCCTTTGTTGTCACATGTGGTGGAGTTCCAGGATCTGTAACTATTTTTCTTAAAAGGTTTTCCTACTGTCCCAGTGAATGCATTATGCTACAGGAGCTTTGAAATGGTATCGCTTATTTCCTTCAAAGCAGCGGCCGGTTGTTTCTTCAGGGACCCCAAGTCCTTTCAAGGGAGGGGAAAAAGTGATGGCTGAGCGGGACTGAATCGCGCCGATAGTTCTTATTTTAAATCAGCATCATCTCCAAAGGGCGCAGCCCCAGGGAGCGCGGCCAGTGCCGGGGCGGGCGCTGTCCGGGCCGAGCGGGGCGAGATCCGACAGGGGTGAGCGGGAGCCGGGACAGCTCGGTGGCCTCAGCCCTTCTCCGCCCGAGAGGGAAGGCAGAGCCCCCGCCACTGGCCGCGGGGACGCGGCTGGGCCCGGCTCTCCGGGCAGCAGCGGTGGCATCGCCCCGCAGAGCCGCGGCCGGTCTCGGTGCCCGGGTGTGACCGGGGACTTGCCGGCCCTGGCGGCGCGGGGGGCGGGCGGTGCTCTCCGAGCGCCGCGGGGCCCCGCGGGAGAGGAGCTGGAGCTGCCTCCGGCGCTGCCGGGGCACGGAGGGAGCGCCCGCG
>VWYE01027172.1:45028-72387 GCA_013398995.1 Alaudala cheleensis | reverse complement strand
CTGCTGGGATTTGCAGATTGCTCCAGAGGGAGGAGAGCTGAGCCCATTCCAGCTCCAAATGCCCCCCCTGTACCTGCCTTGCACACACACCCACTTTGCACACACACACCTGCCTCGCACACACACACACACACCTGCTTTGCACACACACACCTGCCTTGCACACACACACCTGCCTCACCCCCTCAGGGATGCAGAGGGCTCGTTTTGGGCGCACTCTGCAGTGGGGAAGGAGGGGATGGAGCCAGGCTGGGTGGGCAGGGCTGGAGGAGCAGGACAGGAGCCAGGTGAGCCCATTGCTGATCCCCTGGAACAGCAGAGCAGCTGCTGCTGCTGCCTCCACAGATGGGAACCCAGGCATGAGCACATGGCAGGGCTCCTGCAGCCACTGGGGCTTTGAGGGACGAGTGATTCATGCTCAGATTTGCAAATCAACTCCTGCTCTGCCTCTGCCGGTGCTTTGCAATCTGTGCACGGCTCAGGTGGGGAGGGAGCTGCTGAGAGTTCCTAGGAAGGTTTCCAGAGCAGGAGATTTCACAGCAGTTCTGTGCTGCCCAAACACCCCCAGCCTCATCACTCATCCTCCCCTAACCTTCTAATAAGGAGCAAACAAAGNCCTCATCACTCATCCTCCCCTAACACCAAACTTGGTCCTCTCCTCCTAATAAGGAGCAAACAAACAAAAAACCAAACCAAACCAAACAAACAAAAAACCTAAAAAAAAAGCCACCAAAAAACCAAAAAACAAAAAAAAAACCCAACCAAAACAAACAAACCAACCCCACTATTTTAGGCTTTTTCAGTGAATTGCTCATGATTCAAGAGAGAGATTAAAGAGCAGGGACACAAAACAAATCCTGTCCCTGCTGCACACCAAGGACAACTTTCAACCCCAAAAGCACAAACAAGGGGAGGCTGAAGGGAGGAACAAGAAGGATGAGACCTCCCAGCCTGGAGCTGGAATTGGACAATTAAACCCCAATGTGCAAATGGACCAGAACTTATAAAAGTGAGAGACCTCGTGACCATTTTGTGTCCATTTTGGGTCCACCTTGGGTGGCCTGGCTCTAGCCCTGCCCAAGGTGTGTCCTTAAAGGCATTTCAATAAATCTCTCCTTTATTCTCTGGCTCTGTCCAGTTCCAGCTCAGCCTCCCCAAGGCATCAGTGGCACTGGGGGCCAAGGTGGCTCAAAGGTTTGAACTCAGATTTGCTCAAAGGTTGAACAAATGCTCTTGGATGTCTTTCCCAACCTCCCACCCTGCCATCCCAAGGTTTTGGGGGGCTTTTCTGGAGAATCCATCCCGCTGCTGATGTCCCAGCCTCGGCCCTACTTTGTCCCTGAAGCCAGTGGCAGCTCAGGGGCCGAGCCTGAGGGACAGGGGCTGTGGCAGGGAGAGGATTTGCCTTTGATAACTCCCTGCCCCAGAGAGCAGCACAGACAGAACCAGCACAGCTCCTCCTGCTCGGGCAGCCTGCAAATGGAAACAGGGAAAAACAGGAGCTGCTGACACACTTTCAAATGGGAGGGGCTGGGGAAAAGCTGGGAGCGAATAATAATAATAATCACAATCACAATAATAATAAGAACAACAACAACAACAATAACAACAAAACAACAACAATAAGAAAAATACTAACAATAATAATAAGGATAATAATAAGGATAATAATAAGGNAATATGAAGTTCAGAGTTACACACCAAGGCAGGCAGTACAGAATCTGAAAAATACGAAAGCTAAAACTTAAGGCATCATTTTCTCCCCTTTAGAGGCTTGACAAGGCCTTTACCTTGTCAAGTCTATTTTAAATATCTACTAATAATAGGTATTTAGTAACAGATAAGTATCTAAAAATAGTAGATAACTAATGACTGATAAATATCTAATAATAAATATCTAACCACAGTAAATAATAATAATAATAATAAACAATAATAACAATAATAATAATAATCACAATCACAATAATAATAAGAAGAAGAAGAAGGAGAAGAAGGAGAAAAATAAGGAGAATAATAAGGAGAATAATAATAATAATAATAAGAATAAGAATAAGAATAAGAACAATAATAATGTAGTACATATTTATTAAAATTCTCCCTGAGTCGCTCCCAAGCCCCTGAGGTTTATTGATGGCCATCAGAGGATTAACCAAATGCAACAGGGATATTTTTTTTTTGCATGTTTATTGTGCAGGCACACACTTCCCTCCCTGGGGTGGGTGATAAATGGCCCGTATTAAATCCACAGTGCTGCTGCAGGATCCATCCATCTCCTCTGGGAAATTGGCTGTGTCAGGGGAGGGAAGGGCAGGGCATGGCTGGGGAAGGACAAGGTCTCCAGCCCTGCTGATCCATGGAAATGCTGCCAGGGTTGGGGCAGCCCAAAGGGATGAGCTGGGAGCTGATTCCCAAAGTTCCCACCCTCAGAGTTATGGGATAATTCAGGTTAGGAGAGAGCTGGCTGCCAAATCTCTGCCTCCCTGTCTCCACCTTTTCCTGCTTTTCTAGAACAACACTTCCAGGTCTCTCATTTCCCAGGTATTTCAGCTGTTTTGGCACCTTGGGTTTCCTCCCTCCCTGTTTATTTCCCGTATTTCCAGCACACATCGATCAGAAGCCTGTGGAAATCAAAAGCAGGTCAGTGGGACACATTAATTCTCTCTGTCCTCTGTGCTGAGACTTTATGACAAGTGGCTAATCATCTTTGATTCCTCTGCTAGTGCTGGTAATGACATTAGCCATGATTAACTCATTTAGCTCATCTGTGGGTTTCATCTCTCATTCCCCAGCACATCAGAAGGGAACAGGCTGAGACGATCAGGAAGCAATAACCCCTTTTCCCACGTGCTTGCACTTTGTTTGAAGCAGTTCAGGACGACCTTTTGGAGCTGATTGATCAGTTGTGAGAATCTGTGAAACCTCAGGGGTCGGGGCCTTGCCCTGAGCTGCTCCTGAGGGATGAACTCTGTAAATACCTGGCACTGAACTCTCTGCAGGGAAGGGCAGGGCAAAGGCAGTGCCTGGGAGGGCTCAGGGGGGTGTGGGGCAGGGTGAGCTCAGCATTCCCAGCTCCCTGATCTCTCATTGCTCCTGGGTCCCCAACCCCTCAGGATGTGTCCTGTGTCCTTCAGCAGAGCAGGCCTGGGACATGCTGGGACATGCTGGGAATCCTCCACCTGGGCTTGCCCAGCTCTGCCACAGCCAGGATGGGCAGGAGCTGCCTCCCAGGAGGAAGGATCCCAGTGGGGACTGGCAGGGAGAGCCCCAGGAGCCTCTGTAAATCCCAGCAGTGACAGGAACTCTTTGGGAATGGGGTTAACACAGGCATCTCTCATAATTAAGACATCAATTACATTCTTGAGAATGAGGCAGAAACATCAAATAGCATTAACTGGAACATTTCCAACTGGTGCATCCCGTGGCCTTGAGATGGGTGGGTTAATTAGCCCTCATTAAATAAAGCTGACATTGATACCAGGATCTGTCATTTCAGTTTGGCAAGGCTGGTGGCACTTGATTGCTTTTCCCAATTTCCATTGCTGGCAGAGCCAGGGCCCAGCAGCATCCCTGGGAAGGAGCTCTCCTGTCCCAGCCTGGCTCTGTCCCTGCCAGGGGATTCTGTCAATCAGCACTTGGCTTTTGGTAATTACACCATTTATTGCCACGTGAAAACAGAATAATGATGGAAATCAGCAGGAAGGAGTGAGCCTGGCCAGAGGGAGGGTGTTCATTTTGCTGCGTGGGGCTGGGCAGGATCAGCCCCTGGAGCGTTTCCCGTGGGTTTGTGGTGCTGAAGTCACTGATGTCCCTGGCTGTCCCTGCTGAGCCACTGCCTCGAGGGGAGCAGCAGCCCCAAGGCAGGGCCTGAGGTCACAGCATGAATTAACACCCCTTTCCCTGGAATAAACCTCCTTTAGTCCATGTGCTCTGAACGCAGCCACTTCCCTTTGGCTCCAACTGGCAATTTATATTCCAGTGGTTTCACTGCTGGAGGAATCAATGCACCTGGGCAAGGCAGGATCAGCAGGATCCAGAGGGGCCAGAGAAGGATGGAATTTATTCAGGAGGTTGGAGCAGCCGGGTCTGTGGAAGGTCACTGCCCATGGCAGGGGGTGGGGCTGGATGAGATTTAAGGTCCCTCCCAACCCAAACCATTCCATGGCTCTGTGACATTCCTCCTCCGAAGCTGTCATTCCTCACTGGAACAGGCTCCCAGCACTTGGAAGAGTCCAAACCCCAAGCGGATGCAGCACTTGAGGATACGGAGGGAAGGACAACCCTGAGCTCTGAGTGGCTGCGAGGCTGAGAGGGAACTTTTAATAAAGTGCAAATCACCCGTTTGAGATGAAACAGAAACATCCCCGCTCCCCCCCGGGGGTTTAATCGTGTGCCAACCACAAAAGAACGGCCATTAATTTTCTCCCAGCTCATAACGGAAAGTTTCCCACTATCTGAGAGCTTTAATAAGATTACCCAGAAACTTTATGCGTTTCGGGAAATTACAATTATCTCCTGCTTGCTACGGTAATGCCATCAACGGGAGAAATGCCATCGCCTGCAAAGGTCCCCAGCCCCGAGGCATCATTAGCGTGTCATTTGCTGGGCTTTAATTAAGGCAGAGCCGTGCCCGGCTCAGGGAGGGGTCGGGGCGCACAGAGCCGGGTTTAATGCCAGGCTAAAGCCGGGTTTAACGCCGGGCTAAAGCCGGGTCAGTGCGGGTTAAGCGGAGCCTGATGTGGTCCCTGGGAGCTGCCACCCCGAGGTGGGGCCATCAAAGAGTGAAATGTCCTGGACACGTTGTTCCAAAGAGTGAAATGTCCTGCAGGGGGATCTTTTCCAGGTAAATGTTATGGGAACGCTGTTGAGGGGCTCACGGCTCCCTGCTTTTCCCGGGATGAGCTGTGCTGGGAATGTTTCTCCTCTCATCACACGGACCTGCAGATCCCCCCAGCTCCGGGCTGACGCTGCCCGTTGGATTTTCCTGCCATTCCCATTTTCCCGGTGATTCCCTGCCCTGTCCCTGCCATTCCCATTTTCCCGGTGATTCCCTGCCCTGTCCCTGCCATTCCCATTTTCCCGGTGATTCCCTGCCCTGTCCCTGCCATTCCCATTTCCCCGGTGATTCCCTGTTTTTCACTAGGTGGAGATCTTTCCTTGTCCACCGGCGCCGGGCTCTGGATTTTCATTCCGTGCGCGGCGGGAGCTGCTGCAGCACCAAACTCGGCCGGTGAATTTTCCGATCTTCCGCTCCCCNTCCCCACAACCCAAACCGTGCGGTTCTGGAGAGAGCCCGACTTCAGCAGCTCTGCCACAACATCCCGACCTCAGGAGGGGTAAAATCCCCTCGATCTGAGCTGTCCCAGGGTTTCCCCACCGTTTCATCCTCAGCAGAAACGCTGCTGCTGAAGGCAAAGCTCTCCCTGCCCAGCCCCAGCCCTGCCGTTCTCCTTGCAGGGAGGTGGCAGCTGAGGCCGGCAGCACCCAGCAGCACCCAGCATCCCTCTGTGGCTGATCCCCTGCCAGGAAAATGAGCTCCCGAGGGTGGCAGGGCAGAGTTTCCCTCTGGGGCTGATNCCCTCTGTGGCTGATCCCCTGCCAAGGAAAGTGAGCTCCCGAGGGTGGCAGGGCAGAGTTTCCCCCCGGGAATTCTGTGCTCTGCAGCCAGGCACTCACTGGGAGAACAGCTGGACCCTGGGTGCTGTCAGGAGGTGAATGTTAAACCGGCCACGAGGTGCCTTAAATCTGACAATCTGCCTTAAACCTGACAACCACAGCGCTGATGGAACAAACAGGGAGGGATGGGAAGGCCAAAAGGATGGGCAGCAGCACCGGGCTGGGCTCTGGGGGGACACTCAGCTCCTTCCCAGGGGTCACTCCTTGCTCGGAGCAATCTTTGTCCCGTTTGTTCCCTGTGTTTGTGCAGCGGCTGCAGGGGGAGCCTCGGCCCCGCAGTGAGGCAGCGTGACAGGAAATGCCCGTTCCTTTGGGAAAAACGGGAATCAAGCCCCAAATGCGGGATTTGGAAACCCAAGGGCACAGCCACTCTCTGCTGCGGGGCTCCTCAGGGTGCAGCTGCTCCCAACACAGAGCCGGGCACCTTTTCCAGTTTGCTCGGAAAATAAACTCACAACAGCTCCGGTTAAGCCCAGCTTAAGTTTTCAAGCCCTGGGGGTGTGGAAGGGTGGGGGGAGTGACAGGCCAGGTGTTGTTCAAGTCCCCACAACCAGAGGGGAGGTTTAGGAAGAAAATCTGCTGGGAGCAGCCCCTTTCCAGGATTTCTGGTTCCCAAGGAAAACCTGTCATTTTGGAGACAGATCCTTGTGCTCTCCCAATCGATGAGAGCCTGGACTAAAGCTCCAAGAGGCAGCAAGCCCAGCTTGTGTTTAAGATCCCAGCTGGTTTCCATCAGCAGAGTTTATTCATTTCAGGCAGGGAGATGCAGAAAAAGCAAGTGGAGCTGCAGAAATGGGTTTGGTTCCTGAATGAAGCTGTATTTTAATGAGGGAACACATTCAATGCTGAGAAACACCAAGTGAGAGGAGTTCCTGGTACAAACTTCCATGCTGAGAGGCTTCTGTTTTCTTCAGGCCACGTCTTTATTGGGAAGAAGAGAACTTTTGGAATGAGGCAGCAGCTTTGGAAGGATTTTCCAGTCTGGATCAGCTCCCCTGAGGAAGCTGTGCCCTCCTCAAACCCTTCCTGAGCACTGCTTTGGGAAGGACAAGGTAAAGGTGGTGAACTCAGTCCTAAAATGTTCCCTGCTGGCTCTGAAACCCTGCCTGGCCTCTGCAGCAGTCAGGACACCAACACTTCCCTGGANNNNGCAATGTCCTGCAGGGGGATCTTTTCCAGGTAAATGTTATGGGAACGCTGTTGAGGGGCTCACGGCTCCCTGCTTTTCCCGGGATGAGCTGTGCTGGGAATGTTTCTCCTCTCATCACACGGACCTGCAGATCCCCCCAGCTCCGGGCTGACGCTGCCCGTTGGATTTTCCTGCCATTCCCATTTTCCCGGTGATTCCCTGCCCTGTCCCTGCCATTCCCATTTTCCCGGTGATTCCCAGGATCTGCCCTGTCCCTGCCATTCCCATTTTCCCGGTGGTTCCCTGCTCTGTCCCTGCCATTCCCATTTTCCCGGTGATTCCCTGTTTTTCACTAGGTGGAGATCTTTCCTTGTCCACCGGCGCCGGGCTCTGGATTTTCATTCCGTGCGCGGCGGGAGCTGCTGCAGCACCAAACTCGGCCGGTGAATTTTCCGATCTTCCGCTCCCCTCTGGGACACGCACGGAGCTCCCAGGAAAGGCAGCCAGCCCTTCCCGGGGCTCTGCTCTCCCTTCAGAACCCTCCCGGCGCTGATCTGAGGGTGAGAACGCTTGAAAAGAGACTTACCCGACAAACGAATGGAAAATAAACGAGACAGCAGCGAGTGCGAGCAGCTCCCCACAACCAAAACCGTGCGGTTCTGGAGAGAGCCCGACTTCAGCAGCTCTGCCACAACATCCTGACCTCAGGAGGGGTAAAACCCCCTCGAACTGAGCTGTCCCAGGGTTTCCCCACCGTTTCATCCTCAGCAGAAACGCTGCTGCTGAAGGTAAAGCTGTCCCTGCCCAGCCCCAGCCCTGCCGTTCTCCTTGCAGGGAGGTGGCAGCTGAGGCCGGCAGCACCCAGCATCCCTCTGTGGCTGATCCCCGGCCAGGAAAATGAGCTCCCGAGGGTGGCAGGGCAGAGTTTCCCTCTGTGGCTGATCCCCTGCCAAGGAAAGTGAGCTCCCGAGGGTGGCAGGGCAGAGTTTCCCCCCGGGAATTCTGTGCTCTGCAGCCAGGCACTCACTGGGAGAACAGCTGGACCCTGGGTGCTGTCAGGAGGTGAATGTTAAACTGTTAAATTCATGTTTAAATGTTAAATTCATGTGCACGCCACGAGGTGCCTTAAATCTGACAATCTGCCTTAAACCTGACAACCACAGCGCTGATGGAACAAACAGGGAGGGATGGGAAGGCCAAAAGGATGGGCAGCAGCACCGGGCTGGGCTCTGGGGAGACACTCAGCTCCTTCCCAGGGGTCACTCCTTGCTCGGAGCAATCTTTGTCCCGTTTGTGTTTGTGCAGCGGCTGCAGGGGGAGCCTCGGCCCCGCAGTGAGGCAGCGTGACAGGAAATGCCCGTTCCTTTGGGAAAAACGGGAATCAAGCCCCAAATGCGGGATTTGGAAACCCAAGGGCACAGCCACTCTCTGCTGCGGGGCTCCTCAGGGTGCAGCTGCTCCCAACACAGAGCCGGGCACCTTTTCCAGTTTGCTTGGAAAATAAACTCACAACAGCTCCGGTTAAGCCCAGCTTAAGTTTTCAAGCCCTGGGGGTGTGGAAGGGTGGGGGGAGCGACAGGCCAGGTGTTGTTCAAGTCCCCACAACCAGAGGGGAGGTTTAGGAGGAAAATCTGCTGGGAACAGCCCCTTTCCAGGATTTCTGGTTCCCAAGGAAAACCTGTCATTTTGGAGACAGATCCTTGTGCTCTCCCAATCGATGAGAGCCTGGACTAAAGCTCCAAGAGGCAGCAAGCCCAGCTTGTGTTTAAGATCCCAGCTGGTTTCCATCAGCAGAGTTTATTCATTTCAGGCAGGGAGATGCAGAAAAAGCAAGTGGAGCTGCAGAAATGGGTTTGGTTCCTGAATGAAGCTGTATTTTAATGAGGGAACACATTCAATGCTGAGAAACACCAAGTGAGAGGAGTTCCTGGTACAAACTTCCATGCTGAGAGGCTTCTGTTTTCTTCAGGCCACGTCTTTATTGGGAAGAAGAGAACTTTTGGAATGAGGCAGCAGCTTTGGAAGGATTTTCCAGTCTGGATCAGCTCCCCTGAGGAAGCTGTGCCCTCCTCAAACCCTTCCTGAGCACTGCTTTGGGAAGGACAAGGTAAAGGTGGTGAACTCAGTCCTAAAATGTTCCCTGCTGGCTCTGAAACCCTGCCTGGCCTCTGCAGCAGTCAGGACACCAACACTTCCCTGGAAAAAAGCATCCCAGGGGATCCTGAGGCTCAGGACAGCTCCAGAGCCAGGAAACAGCTGAGAGGTGACTCTGGATCCATCCAGAATGGAACTTCCCAGCTCAAACCCCCGCAGGAGAAACCATCTGAGAGCAGAAGCCTGAGATTTTCCCTTCCTCCTCTGCAGCAGCAAAACCTCCAAGGTCACCTTGCAGCAGAGTGGAGAGGCACAGACTGGATCAAGGTGATAATTTGGGGATAAAATTGGCTGGAAGACTAAATTGAAAGGATTGCAAGTTCTCTCACACAGCCCAGCTTGTGGCTGCCTCCCTGCAGCGTCCCTGGGGCTGANGGAGACCTCATGACCAGGGGTCCATTTTGTGACCATTTTGGGCCCATTTTGGGCCCACCTTGGGTGCAGCCCTGGTCAGGCTCTTGTCCTGCCCATGGTCTGTCCTTTAAGGCTTTTTAATAAATCTCTACTTTATTTTCCAGCTCTGTCTCTGTTCCAGCTCAGCCTTCCCAAGGCTTCAGCATCTCCTGGAGATCAAACAAACCCCAGGGTCCCACAAATGGCTCTTTTCCCCCTTGTTCCCAGCTGGCCTCAGGAAGGGCTGAGGGGAGCAGGGTGAGGATTTTGTGCTGCTCCCCCCAGCAGGGCAGGATCCCTCCTGCTGCCCACAGCGATGCTGCTGAAGGAGCTGAACTAAATGTTAATCTCTGTCTCAGCCAGGCTTGGCCTTTCTTTCATCCTCACACCCAGCAGGGCTGAGTCCCTGCAGTGGGCCAGGCCCTGCTGTCCTATTTCAGCAGCTCTGGAAAAGGTCTGCAGGAACTCCTGGTGCTCTGCCCTTCACCCTGAAATCCCTCCCTGCTCTCCTGCTGTGTCCCATCCACTGGGGACAGGGCTTTGTCCCTGTGCTGTGTGCACACAGGCCTGTGCTGCCTCAAAAAGGGAATTTTCTCCTCTTTAGGCCCTTGGCTGCCCCTCAGCAGTGACTCCTGGCGGGGTGGGGGCTCAGACCCTCAGGGAGGGGTGCAGGGGTCCCCTGTGCCTGCACAGGGACCCTCCCTGTGTGTCCCAAGGAGGGGCTGCAGCTGCTCCCTGTCCCAGAAGGTCCCTCTGGGTGACAGGGTTGGCTTCCCCGGGGTGTGGGGCAGTGCCACTGTCACCCACAAGGTGTGAATTCAGTCCTGAACAGAACCTGCCTGGGCTGGAATTTGCTCTCAAGTCAGCGAGCTGGGACATGAGAACTCTGGGCAAGGAGGGACCAGAGCTGTGCCCACTTCCCTGATTTGTCCCTCCCTGCCAAAATTCCCATTCACTGAGGAAGAACCTGATGTCTTCAGACTCTGGCCTTGCTGCCAGCATTAATTTTCTGGCTGGCAGGGAAGGGCCAGTGACAGAAGCTGCTGCCAGCAGCAGTGGAGAGCAATTTTTGGGGTGGCTGAGCTCCTGTTCCAGGCAGCACCGTGGTCACAGGTGGTGGGGAAAGGCAATAACTCTGCAAACAGCACAGCTGGGGTGGGGCTGAGCCCTGGCACTGAGCAGGCAGGGACAGAGCTGAGGGATGGTGAGCAGGTCCTGCTGCCAGCCCTGCAGCACGATCCATCCCCCCAGCCTGGGGCAGGCTCTCTCTTCTCTCTTCCTGTTTCTTTCTGTGCTTTGTCTCCCTCTTAAATATTTTTTTATTTACTGGTAAATAAAATCCCTTCTATTGACTTTGGCACTTGGTCTCCTTTGCACCTGAACTGGGGCAGAGGCACCTCTTAGAGTAAAATCCTGACTTTGTTCATTCATCTCCTCCCATCCCTGTCCCCTGTTCCTGTCCCTGTCCCTGTCCCTGTTCCCATCCCTGTCCCTGTTCCCATCCCTGTCCCTGTTCCCATTCCTGTTCCCATCCCTGTCCCTGTTCCCATCCCTGTCCCTGTCCCTCTGCTCAGGCTCCCCGTGGTCCTGTGACCCAAATGCTCAGGCCCCTGACCTCCTTTTTCTCTTCCCCTTCCAGTTTGACATCAGCTCCTGGCCAAGGAGAAAATAGGGCAGCTTCCTTGGCTGACCTGAGAGTGAAGAGCTCAGCAGAGAAGGATCCTTTGCAATGCCCCAAACCTCCAAGGAACGGGATGTGAGCAGCAGGGGAGGCTGAGGCAGCTCCTGGAGTCTGTCCTTGGTCTCCTGGCTGCCCTCAGTGCATTTCTGCCCTGAGCAGGGCTTGGACTGGAGACCCCTGGCAGTCCATCCTGCCAGGAATTACTCCATCAGTCTGGGATTTTAGGGCTGTCCAGGGAGAGGAATGATCCTGGAGATATGAACCCAGCAGAGGTGAGGCCACTGACCAAAGAGGAATTGCTTCCTTGGTCTCCCAGGCCAGTTTGGTACCTCATTTGCACCTTGGCTGCAGGAGATGAAACAGAACTGATTCATCCAGAGAGGAAATTCAATTAAGCAGCAGCCCCAGCCTCGTGAATATTTAAAGGGCTGGAGATGTGCTGTGAAGGGCACTGCTTGGGCAGCTGTGCAGAAAATCCCTTGTAAGTCTTTAATAAAACTTTATGAGGCAAAGAGCAACAGAGCAGCGAGGAGGGGAGAGCTGCTCTCCTGCAGGGGAGGGAGCAGAGCCTGGGACACCCCCGGGGCTGGGACAGAGCTCCCTGAGCTGCAGCAGGAGCTCAGCAGGGCAGGGATGTGAGAGCAGGGAGCTGATTCCTGCTGAGGAATTCCTGTGGAGAGCAGGGAGCTGATTCCTGCCGAGGGATTCCTGTGGAGAGCAGGGATCTCACAGCTCCCGGCTGCTGCTCCCCAGCTGGGTCAGGACTTTTTGGCATTTTCGTGCCGTGGCTGAGGAAAGCCCCTGCTTTTATATATTTTTAATAGATGTATTTAATATATTTATATTATTTTTATATATATTAAAAAAATATATATATTTGCCAGCAGTGACATCTGTGACCAGCCCAGGACCCCACCTGGCTCAGGTGACAGGCACCGTGGTGGCACCACCGTGGGCAGCTGTGGCTGCTCAGTGTGTTCCTGGAGAGGGCACACAACCCTCAGCACTCACCAATCCATTTAATTCCTGTTCAGTCACTTAGAAAGTGTTTTTCAGGCTGCTGGGATGACTCCACCCAGGTGAGGATGATGGGGCAGTGGAACATGTTGTGGGAGGTTTGGAGTTTGTATATATTTTATGACAATTCCAGCAGGTAGCACAGTCAGCTGAGCTCAGTGACCCCTGTGCTGTCCCTCGAGTGCCCAGCACACAAGGACAGGCCAAGGGGACCATTCCCAGAGGCTTTTCCCACCCCCTGAGGCAGAGGCCAGGCTTTGTTCCAGCCTGGGCTCCCAGGACAGCTCCCAGTTTCTTGCCCAGATGAGATTTGCTGTCAGTGGAGGAGGTTCCATCACGCTCCAAGAGCAGAGCTGTCTGCTGGGATGCTCGTCCCAGCAATCCAAGGCTGAGAATTTGACATGACAAAGTTCAAATGAGCTGTCTTGTTCCTTCCCAGAAATGCCATGGTGCATGAAGTTCTGCCTATGCTCATCCAGCTCCGCTGGTGGATCTCCCTGTCAGAGCCTCACTCCTGGGAAGAATCCTTTGGGATGGAAGACACTGAATAATATCATTATTACCTATCTGCTCCTGAAATTAAACTCAGGTGCTCCAACACTTTTGAGAATTTTCTGCCTTGGCCTTTGGAGAATGATCTCCAGGGCAAATCCTTCTCCAGCTGGAGTCCAGGATTTAACACCCGGACGCTGCCCTTTGCTGGGGGAGGGAATGTCTGGCAAATGGACCTTGAAGCCAGAAGTAAATGCAGCAGTTTGTGCTGGTGTGCAGCTGCCGAAGCAGTGAGAGACAGAGAAATATGAAGGACAGGCTTGGTGTAACATATGAGCTGTGTCAACAAAAGAAATGTCATGTCAGCCTTGGATGAACACCCTCAAAGCAGCGGATTGACTCAGCCGCTGTCAGGGTGTCCTGTTAGGAGATGGATGGCTTCAGAGGCAGAATTTCTCAATCCATTTAGATGAAGAATTTGCCTCTAAATTCAAAAGGAGGTTCTCAGCAGAATTGCTTTAAAATTTATCACCCAGCCCGTGTATCTCTTTTGTTTCCCTGGCCAGGCAGAGGCAGGGAGGTGAAATATTCCCAGAGTGTGTCTGCACCTCTCCCTCCTGCCCAGACCCTCCACATTCCCTGCCCTGGCACCCATCACTCTTCTCTCTGCCTGTCCCTGGCACTTCCTCTGGCTCTGCCAACACAATCCAGGGCTGATCATAACTCACCTCACGGATTTGAGCTCCACACTGCTCTGGTCAGAGCCTTTGGGAGATGCCAATCTTTTGTCCAGGGTGGTTTTTCTCTCCTGGAAGCTGCAGTCAGGAGAAATTCATTTGCACTGGCAGGCTGGGAAGGAAGATGGGGAAGTGCCACCTCTCTCTGATTTTCACACGTGCTCTTTGGTTTTTTTTCCCAAGAGCCCAGATTGGTTCTTCCACTGGTGAAATTCAGCAGCAGCTGAAGGAAAGAGGCTGAGTTCAAATGGCATCAAAACACCAAAACTCAGGCACCAGTGGATTCCTCCATCCTTAGTGAAACCCCTTGAGGGCTTGGAGCAATGCTGGAGGGAGCTGTGAGCATGGAGAGGGAACCACACAGAGCTGGGAGGGGGCTCATTCCTGCCTGGTGCTCACAGGAGAGGCCCCAGGGAGTGCAGGGAGACCTTGCCTGGTGTCCTTGGCATGGCCTGGGCTGGCTGCACTCCCTGCTGTCCCCTCCCGTGGGATAACTGGTGCTGCCTGGCCCAGGGAAGGTCCTTCAGCAGCTGAATGCAGCCCAGAGTGGTGGGGAGGAGAGCAGACAAGAGGCACACCTGGGCTTTTGACCTTCCCAGTGAATATTCCGAGTGCTTGTGAGTGGAGCCACTCCAAAGGGCAGCTCTTGTCCCTCAGAGCTCCTTTCCCAGCAGGCAATCCCACACCATTCATCCCCATTCCCTTTTCTTTCACCAGCTGCAACCTCAGCACAACCCTCTGTGGGATCAGCAGGGCCTGGTCTTGTGGTCACATCTCACAATTTCCCTGACTTTCCTTGTTTTTTTGAGGAATCACACGGTCTGAACTGAGCTGGATTTGGGAAACTTCTGCTGTGGGTGATTTTCCAGCAGGTGCTGGGTGCTGCTGCCTCCTGAGGGATTTGTTTTCTGTGTTTCCCCAAACCCTGGTGTGGTTTTGGGTGTCTTTTCATCCAGGGGATGGCTTTAAACAGAGCTGGCCAAAATCCCCCCCCCAGCATCAGCTCTGTGAGTTTGTCCCACGTTCAGTCTCTCAAAGGCTGCTCAGGATTCCAGTTTAACCAGCTTTAAGCCAGATTTAGAAGTCATGAACAGAGCTCACTCATCTGCACAGGCTCTGCATTGACATCCCTGGGCTGAAAACTGAAAACTTCTGCTGTCAGAGCTGGTTCTCCCCTGAGTGGGGAGTGTTGTGAAGAATCCATGGACCACTGCCCTTATTGCCAGTGGTATCCCAAAAAACCAGAGGGAAATGCTGCAGGGACACCCTCGTGGCTGGGGTTTGGGTTGGGCCCAGGCAGGGATGATGTGGGACCAGGGACCTCCCTAAATTCGTGGCTGTGGTGGCAGGAGCTGCACAGATCCCCAGGTCCCCCTGACAGCTCCTTCCTGCCTCTGCTGTTCCCAGCTGGCTGCAAACTTGGAGCTGCTTTTTGTTCCGTTTTCAGGGAGGGGGGAGAAAAAAAATGGTGCTTTTTAAATGTTTGTGTGGAAAACATTCCCCTTTCCCTCTGCTCTGCTTGTTCCCTCGTGTCAGGGGAGAGGGAAATGCTTCATTTCACAACCCTGTGAGCTGAGGCTGGAGATCACTGTCACCTGCAGAGGATCTGTGTTTAGCACAACAAAGGGATTAAAAAAAAACCCCATAAATTTTGATGAACATAAAGAAATCAACCTGTTCTGAATTTGGGAAGGAGCGGGGTGAATTGTACACGAGGAGGATGAATTGTTTTTCCAGTCCTTTGACAGGCGAGGATGATGTTAAACAATGTTTGTCATCAGGGAGAATATTTATATGACAGGCATAGAAAAACCTGTGCTGAGGAGGCCAGAAAGGCCTTGGGGAGATCCCTGAGGGTCAGAGGGGTTTTAAAGCCCTGCCAAAATCCTGAGGGGCCTGGGAGTTTGACCCAAGGAGCTGAGCTGGGATTCTGTCAGAATGGGACTAAATTTAACTCCAGTCAACAACCTCAGAGAAAGTAGGGCTCATCTGACTAACCTGAGCTCTTCTATTTTTAATGAGATGCAAAACAGATTGGTAATGATATTTACAGAGGTGTGGTGAGATATTTCATAACGCTGGGATGGCAGAGCAGCTCACTGCAGGATGGATACAGCCCAGCTGAGGGGATGGGGGATCCAGCACCTTCTGGAACAGCAAAAACATTGATTTTTCCTCATAAAACCAAACAAGCCAGGCTGGTGTTGTGCCTCTGTCCAAAAGCTGACACTGCCCATGTTGTTCTTTGCAAAAATAAAAAAATAAAGGATATACAGAAGTAATTCTTTCTTTAGCTTCTCATGGGCTTCTCAAACTGTTTGTTGTTGTGGTGCCCTTGGAACATCCTCTCCTGCTTTTCCTCTGCACTCTCCCTGCATTTTGACAGCTCAGTCACCTCCTTGTCCTTCCCTCAAAGCCCCTCAAACTGCCTTGGCTCCAGGAAACTGCTGTGCTTTGGGTAAATTGGAGTGAAATCCACTTTTCCAGGGCTGGATCCTGCTGTGATTCCCTCAGAGCTCCACAGAGCCGGGGCTCACTCCAGAGTCTGCTCCTCCCCAATTCCCAGCTCCTCACTGGGATTTTTCCCTTCCACTCTGCTCCTCTCCATTTGTTTGTTCCTTTTCCAAGGATCTGCACTGACCTTCGTTGAAAGACAAACTTTCCCTGAATTTCTCCCAATTCTTTGCCACTTTCCTGGAAAGCCTCAGCTGTGCCTGCACCCTGAGCTTCCCCTGTGCTCTTCTCTCACCCTCCCTTCCCTACCCTGGTTGTTTCGTGGGCATTTTCCCTTTTTCTGCTTTGATTTTTCCCTTTTCTACTTCGAATTTTGCCCTTTTCTACTTTGATTTTTTTTTTTTTGCTTTTCCACCTTGATTTTCCCTTTTTCTACTTTGATTTTCCCTTTTCTACTTTGATTTTGCCCTTTTTTACTTGGATTTTTCCCTTTTCTGCTTTGATTTTGCCCTTTTCCACTTTGATTTTGCCCTTTTCTACTTTGATTTCTCCCTTTTCTAATTGGGAGAATTTTCTAATTCCCCTTTTTCCACTTTGATTTTTCCCTTTTCTACTTCCCCTCCGTTTAGGGGCTGTGAGTAAAAATCATCAGGAACTCTTCCACTCCACAGCACTGCCACGACACAAACATTTTATGAGTGTATATTTAAGCAGTTATAGAGCTCAACACGAATTTATTGGGATTTTTTTATTTTGGAAATTTGTCTCTCACCCAGTTATGCATTTTTAATTGACAATTTGTCTCGAGCTCGCTTGAACACCAATTAAAATTCAATCAGAATACACTAAACTAGCATTGTTAAATGGACTTTAAATTAAGTATATGCAGGGAAAAGTCTATCTAAACTCTGTCTGCATGGAAAAATCATCCAAAAATCGCTGTTTTGGGCTAAAACTCCCTCCCCTGCTGCTGCTGGTGGGATGGGGATGAAGGCTCTGCACATCCCAGAGCTTTCCAAAGTCCTTTAATGCCAGTGCCTGACTCAAGGCAGGGCTTTGTGCTTCCCAAAAAACTGGGGATGGAGCATTTTCCAGGTCATGAATTGTCAGCTGGGTCAAACAAAATTCTGGCCCAGCACAGCACAGAGCTGGAGGGGGACAGGCTCTGCTCCCTGCTCAGCCTGCAGGAATTGGGGTTTTGTGAGGAATGAGAGGGAATTTGGGATCGGGGGGGTCTCCACAGGAGACTGAAGAAGGTTTGAATTCAACCCTCACATCCCTGAGTGTTTCTGAGCCTGTGAAAACGGGGTACAGAGGGATTTGTATCCCAGCAGAAATGGATTTGGTTCAGGATTCCTGAGCTCTGCCAGCAGAGTTTCCCCCACACAAAAATCCCAATGTTTTCACCTAAAAAGGTGGAATAAAAAACCTCATGAAAAGCTGCAGATTTTGTCCTTAGAGGGTTTTTTTCCTGGGACCTTTCACCCCCCATTTTTTATGTTATTTGGGAGTTGAAAGGGAAGAAAAAGTTCTGAAGGAGACACCAAGAGATCCTATTGGATCACTCCGGTGCTTTAATTAGATGTTAATGGCTTTTCCTCAGCGCAGCAACCTGTGCTCTCTATCAAACGAGGAGGCTCTTGCAAGAGGTTAATTTGGGAATATCTTGTAATAAAGAGGAATATTTGTGCAATAAACTCGATGTGTCTGTGTCCTGGGAGAGGAACCCTCAGCGTGGGAGCTGAGCAAGGTCACTGCATGCTGCAAGTGCTGCTAAAGGAGGAATTCATCCCTGGGTAAACATTAGTTCTATTAATTGGGGAATTAGTTATCTGCCAGTGCTCAAGCAGGTCTCTCACCCAACTCAGAGAGAGCAGAGAAACCCCTGAAAAGATAATTGAGATGAGACAATGCCTTCTTTAAAGATCATTCACCATTTAAACTTCTTTAAATAATTAATTAGGCTGCGAAAGATCGTTCTGAGAGCTGGGGAACTCTGTGTGGAACACGAGGGCATCATCTAAGGCAGAGCATCAAATGTCTGCTCAGATCTTGCAGGAGTGGAGGCAGAGCTGAGAAAACAGCACGAACTTGGGGGGAAAAATGCCCTTTTTAATGGAATGTCAAGGATTTCTTGCAGGAACACCTCCAGAAATGATGGGGAGGCAATGAAAACAGTGACAGGATCAACCCCATCCCTATGGATCCCATTCCATCCCATCCCATTATCCCATCTTACCCCATCCCATGGATCCAATCCCATTCCATCCCAGCCCATCCATCCCATGGATCCCATCCCATGGATCCCATCCCATGGATCCCATCCCATGGATCCCATCCCATCCCAGCCCAGCCCAGCCCAGCCCATTCCACAGATCCCTGTGAGCTGCACTTGGAGGTGCTCCCTGCTGGATTCCTGCAGGATGAGAATCACCAAATCCCGGGATGGTGGGGATTGAATGGATTTGTCAGTTTGCTCATGGCCTTGCACTGAGGAGCTTTGAACACTTTAGAGCCCCCTTAGAGCCTAAAGGGGTTTGCAGAGAGCTGGAGAGGGACTTTGGACAAGGCCACGGATTGGTAGGAAATGGTTTGAAGCTGAAAGAGAACAGATTGAAATGAAATATTTGGAAGAATTGTTCCCTGTGAGGGTGGCGAGGCCCTCCCCAGAGGATGCTGCTGGTGAGGAGCAGGGTGGTGCAGGGCTGTCCCCTAACGAGGAGCAGTTTGTGGTGGCTGATAAGAACTATTTCACAGCAGAGCATCATCTACTGTAACACTTTATTATGCCTAATGCAAGGGGAGAGCAAACAGGGCTGCCGAGAATTGAAATCAATCGCATTCTCCTCTCCGCAGCGATATCAGCTCGTCAGTAATTACTTGTTTGTTGTCTTCATTGTGAATCCCAACAATTCCAAGGTTGTTAATGCTCCAAGAGAGAAAATGAAATTACATATTCAATTTATTCTGCGCGGAAACAAATTACCAGGAAGAAAAGGGGATTTATTTGCATTCCCGCGGCGGAGGCGGTGCCGTCCTGTGGGATGGAGCTGCCTCCTGCCTGGGGGCTGGGAATCTCCTCCAGCCCCACAAGGGAGAGCTCCGTTAGGGCCCAGCTTGCCTGAGCTGCCTGGGAACCCTCATCCCTTTTCTGGGGGGCAGGAGGTGTTTGGGGCTCCCAAAGCAGGTGATGCTGGGGTGGGGACCCTGACCCACACGTGCCCTGTGCTGCCCAGAGCAGCCCAAAGCCCTGTCCCTGTCCCTGGGGTCACCCCTTTGTGTGTGTCAGCAAACATTTGGGGACCCAGGGAGAAGGGAGAGTGTCCCTGCACTCAGGTGTTTGACTTGGCTTCAGCTCTTTACTCCAGGAAATGCTTCTCTTCACCCAGTTAATTTCTACAATGCTTAAATTTATCTTTCTGCAAGTCTGACTCAAATATTAACGATGCTTTGCACTCCTGGTGCTTTTCATGTGCTCAGCTTCAGTATGGGGCTGGAAGAAGAAGTGGTTGGGGTGGGCAGAGGTTGCTTTTAACATCTTTGAGGTGTTAAAATGCAATAAATCATTAGCTGGACCTGCTTCCACTCCAAACCAGCCAAGGTCCAGCCTCTCTCACGGTCTGGTGAGCAGAGCAGGGCAGGACACCTCAGCTGAGGAGGACACGGAGCTTTAATAACACCTCTGGTAATTAAATATGGATGGTGCTGGAGCTGGGATGGGATTGAGTGAGACACCCAGGGAAAACATCCCGGGGAGAAGGTCACTGTGGGGTGGGCAGCAGCAGAGTGGGTTTGTAATGAGGCTCAGGACAGCTCTGATCCCTTTTGGCAGGAAAAGAACAGCCAGAGACAGGGAGAGGGACACGGATTCCTCTGGGAATGGTGTGTCCTGGAGCTGGGGGAAGGAGCTGGGGCAGCTCCTGGGGCTGTGGGATGGACACTGAGGAATGAGCTCATCACTCTGCATCTGCTGGGGGGATGGGATGGGATGGGGAATGGGATAAGGTGGGATAGGATGGGATGGGATGGAAAAATGGAATGGGAAGGAATGGGATGGGATGACTGGGATGGGATGGATGGGATGGGATGGGATGGGATCCATGGGATGGGATCACTGAGATGGGATCACTGGGATGGGATGGGATCACTGGGATGGAATCACTGGGATGGGATTGATGGGATGGAATCACTGGGATGGGATGGGATCACTGGGATGGAATCACTGGGATGGGATGGGATCACTGTGATGGGATGGGATCACTGGGATGGGATGGATAGGATGGGATGGTTCAGGATCACAAAGGTGTCACTTCCATGCTGCCACACAACCCCAGCTAAAAGCCCCCCTCAGCCCCTTTGGCAGGGCTGCAGACCCATCTCCTGCCCATACCCTCAGATTTTGGGATCCCTGTGCTGCTCTTGGTGCCCCTCAGGCTGCGGTGGCCAGAGGCAGCTGCTGATCCATCCCCTGCAGAGCTTCCTGAGGGATCCAGGGATCAGCCTGAGCTTCCAGGGGCTGCCCAAGCGCAGCAGCTGCACCACGTTGGGCCCGCTCCAGGCGCGGGGAAAAATGACAAAAAGGCGACATTTGCCAGCAAAGAATGCAGAACTAAGTGGGGAAAATACATTTTAATGAAATGCAAATACGTTTCCTGGCATCTAGGAGGGAATTAAAAGCATAAATAAATAAATGAAAGCCAGGAGTGAGCGTTCAGCACCAGATTTGAAGTTTTGCTTAAAGGGACAGGCCCAGCTGGTGAGACAGGCCTGAGTTTCTCCACATTCCTGAGCACTCCTTCTGTCCTGGCTGAGTTTAGATGGCTCCAAAGTTTGATTTTCAAGCCTGATTCAAGTTTTTGGAGGATCAGTCAAGCAGAGGAAGTGCCGGTGCACTGGGGCTGGGCTCTGGCCTCAGCAGGGCCTGGCTGTGCTTCCCTGCACCATTCCCAGAAGAGCTGGGCAGGCACCAGGGATGGATCCACGAGTCCCATTGTCCCCCATGGCACGGGGCTAGGCCATGGCTCAGCCCCATGGAAGGGGCAGCAGGTGTTCCTGTCCCCATGGATTGATCCTGTCCCCATGGATTGATCCTATTCCCATGCAGGGAGGGCAGCANGCAGGCACCAGGGATGGATCCACGTGTCCCATTCTCTCCTTTGGGCCTGTTTAACCTCCCTGGCAGCACTGGCTCCCACCCTGCCCATGGCACGGGGCCAGGACACGGCTCAGCCCCATGGAGGGGGCAGCAGGGTGTTCCTGTCCCCATTAATTGATCCTGTCCCCATGGATTGATCCTATTCCCATGCAGGGAGGGCAGCAGGATGCTGCTGTCCCCATGGATTAATCCTGTCCCTATGGATTGTTCCTGTCCCCATGGATAAATCCTGTCCCCATGGATTGATCTTGTCCCCATAGATTTTTCCTGTTCCCACAGATTGCTCCCATCCCATGGATTAATCCTGTTCCCAAGAATTGCTCCTGTCCCCATGGACTGCTCCTGTCCCCATGGATAAATCCTGTCCCCATGGATTGCTCCTGTCCCCATGGATTGTTCCTGTCCCCATGGATTGTTCCTGTCCCCATGGATCGCTCCTGTCCCCATGGATTGTTCCTGTCCCCATGGATTGTTCCTGTCCCCATGGATTGTTCCTGTCCCCATGGATCGCTCCTGTCCCCATGGATTGTTCCTGTCCCCACAGATTGCCCCCTGCTCCCAGACAAGGCCAGGGACACAGGAGGCACACATCCTCCCCTGCAGCCTTGCAGGCCACGCTGAGAGCCAGGAGTGCTGATTTCTCTGTGGCTCCTGTTTTCCCTCTCCTGCCCTGATTCAGCACTTCTGCAAAGCCCACGAGGAGCCTGTGGGGAACTTCAGGCCCAGAGAACTTTGCAAGTGTTATTTCCTGAGCAACATAATTCTCGTTTAATGCTGCCCTGTGAGCATAAAAATCTCTCATAATGATTTCCCTGTCAGCTGCTTCTTTTCAAGACCTTTTTCTCCTTCCTAGAAATGCATGACACACTATGGAAATTATGTAAAGCTGCTGGCTCTCCGTGGCTGTGAATAGTGTTTGCTGCTCTGTATTGGTTTATATTTGGGTTTGATAATCACACTCATATTTTAAGTTTAACCAAGGCACAATTCCTCCAACAAGGGCAGCAAACAAAGCAAGGAGCTGAGGCAGAGCAAGCGAGCGCAGAAGTGGATCCTTTACTTTTGTTTTGCTTCCCTGCTCCAAATTATTCCCCGCGCGTTCCACTGAGACAGCGGAAACAAATGATTTGTAGGAGTTTTCCACCCCCAAAACACAATAACACAGCGGGGCTGAGCTGCTCCCAGCTCCGTTCCTGCTCGTTTCAGAGCAGCTCCACGCTTTTGTGCGGCAGCCCGGCCCATTTGTTCTTTATTAAAATGAGAATTAGCGTGAAAGCCAAGCTCGGGCTCCAGCTTTTGTTAAACCAGCCCGGCCTCTGCTGTCATTGCTGCCTTCCCGAGTGGGAGAGGAAATGGGAATGCTGGCTGTGAGCTGGGAGAAGGGCAGGGGAGTGTGCCTGGAGTGTGTGCTGGGCAGGACACGGCTCCCTGAGCTCCTGGCACAGGGAGGGAGCGAGGGATGGGGCTGGAACACGGCCTGTCCCAGGCTCTGCCCCTTCTGTCGGGGTTTTTGGGGTTTTATGTGTGGGGAGGTGCAGCAGGGCACCCCCAAACACCCAAGGAAATGTCTCCAAATAGGGGAAAGGGTTTCAGTTTCACCTCAAGGCTTTTAAGGAAGAAAACCCAGAACTTTCCAAGCCCTCTGAGCAGTGCCAAAGAAAATTCCCTGTTCCAGCCCCAAATCTGCTGCTGCAGGCAGAGCATGGAGAGGGACAGATGGAATTCCTGGCTGGTTTCACCTCCCTTTGGGGCTGGGGCTCTTCCAGCTGGTTCTGTGGGAACACCCAGGATTTCAGAGGTGAAATCCCTGCAGGAATGTCCCCTCTGGGCATGGGGACATGGTGAGCAACCCGTGGCTTTGTTGGGGTATTTGCACAGACTGGGACTACTGGGAGATGTTCCCAGAGCTTCACTGCAGCATCAGCCTCACTGCGAGGTTTGAGACAATAAGAAGAGGCAGGAGCTCCTCTCTACAGCAGCAGCTGAAGGGCTCTTTGTTTGAAGGCATTTTAAAAGTTCTCCAGCCAATAGCACATTGCCAAAGCTGACAGACAGCTGCTTTGGCCAATCACTTAAAGCACACCTGCACCTGCTCCAAACAATGCTTGTTTGTGCTTTCCATTAACAACACACAACATTCCATTATTAAACTTAAAACTTTCTACAATCCTGCTAAGCACATTTTTCTGCAGTCTTCAGATTTATCATGGCCAAGCCTGAAAACTCAGCCTGTTGTTTAATGTTGTGTATAACAATATACATAATATATACAATATACATATATATACAATATAACAACCCTTGCTTGTTGTATTTTTATATCTTCTCTGTTTTCAGGCCTGGCAGTTGCAGCTGGCTCTAAACCCTCTGCTCTTTCTGTTTCTGAGCTTTCTCAGCTCCTGGAAGCTTTCTCACCTTCACTATTCCCCATTCGTGGTGTGTGTGTGTGGGGAGGCACCAGGAAATCCAGAGCCATGGAAATTCCGTTCTGCCCCTCACTCCCTGCGGGCTCCCAGCACTGCCCCCTCAGCAGGAGAAGGGCTCTGCTGGATTCCAGCTGCTTCCCACCCGTCCCACAGAGCCTCTGAGGGTGGCCCAGCCAACATCAGAGAGCTGCTGACATTTCTGAGGCACACACAGGTCCCCATGTGCCCTGGCATTTCTGCTGGGCTCGGCTCTGACCTGTGGCTCTGCCTCAGCCCCGGCTGTTAGAGCAGCTGCCTGCTTCTCATTATTGACTGACTGTGAGCCAAAGGGCACAGAATGTGCCTCTCTTCCTTCAACAACGGGCAGGGGAGCTCCTGGCTGCTCTCAGAGTGAGGGATGTGCTCACCAAGCCTATTTCCCCTCATTATTTCCCTGAGTTCTGTGCTGGANAATATACATATATATACAATATAACAACCCTTGCTTGTTGTATTTTTATATCTTCTCTGCTTTCAGGCCTGGCAGTTGCAGCTGGCTCTAAACCCTCTGCTCTTTCTGTTTCTGAGCTTTCTCAGCTCCTGGAAGCTTTCTCACCTTCACTATTCCCCATTCGTGGTGTGTGTGTGTGGGGAGGCACCAGGAAATCCAGAGCCATGGAAATTCCGTTCTGCCCCTCACTCCCTGCGGGCTCCCAGCACTGCCCCCTCAGCAGGAGAAGGGCTCTGCTGGATTCCAGCTGCTTCCCACCCGTCCCACAGAGCCTCTGAGGGTGGCCCAGCCAACATCAGAGAGCTGCTGACATTTCTGAGGCACACACAGGTCCCCATGTGCCCTGGCATTTCTGCTGGGCTCGGCTCTGACCTGTGGCTCTGCCTCAGCCCCGGCTGTTAGAGCAGCTGCCTGCTTCTCATTATTGACTGACTGTGAGCCAAAGGGCACAGAATGTGCCTCTCTTCCTTCAACAACGGGCAGGGGAGCTCCTGGCTGCTCTCAGAGTGAGGGATGTGCTCACCAAGCCTATTTCCCCTCATTATTTCCCTGAGTTCTGTGCTGGAGCAGATGGATCTTCATTAGGCTGAGTGCAACTTTTAGGGTGAAGCTGCTTTCATTGTTAAAGCAGCTCTTGCAGTAACCCTGGGCTGTTTTATTGAGATTTACAGGGAAATGGCTGAGAGATACAATGGCAAAATAAAGATGCCTTTAAGCAGATAATGGGAAAGCATTTCCCTCTGCTGAAAGGTCGTGCACAGCGAGTGGGAAATGGAGCTCGAGTGGCTCTGGGTTAGGCTGAGTGCCTGGAGAGGGATGGGGAAGCTCTTTCTCAGATAAATCACAGATAAATCACAGACAGGCAGCTCTGGAATGAGCCCAAATCCCTCCCCAGCAAATCCCATTTGCCAGGTTTATTCTCAGGATGGAGCCCCCAGAATTCCAGGAGGGACACATCCCCTGTCCCAGGCTGCTCCAGGCCCTGGGCACTGCCAGGGATCCAGGGACAGCCACAGCTGCTCAGGGAATCCAATTGCAGGGCCTGCCCACCCTCATCTCATAAAATCCTTCCTTATATCGAAATCTCTCCTCTTTTAGACACAGACTCTTCTCCTGGCATTAACTGTGGGGACACTGAACGTCCCCTGCTGCAGGAGATCCACGGAAATTCCATTGTGCTCTGGAAACCCTGCCAGGAGAGCAGGGCTGGGCAGTTCTGTGCTGCAGGCAGGGCTGGGCCAGGCCATTCCCTGCAGGAACGTGGCTGTGTCCCAGGAATTGCCCAGCCACGGGGTCCTGCCGTGCTTTCCATCCCCTCCCCGAGCTGCCTGGGGGTTGGTTTCTGTTCAGGAGCCTTTGGCAGCCCCGTTATTTTGTGCTCTGCATGTGTCACTCTTTATAAGCTGGAGCTGCTCCGTGTTGAGACAGGCACTGGTAAATGCTGTAATCACATGGGGCTGTCTGAGCAAAGAGATTTGAAATCACTTTTCTGCCTCCTTTTATTCCCTTTTTTTAAATTTTTTTTTTCTCCTCTTAGTGTCACATCTTGTACTGTTTTAGCTTTCCCTTTTACAGCCTCGTTCCTTCTCTGGAAACATCTGCTGAGGGAAAAAGGAGGGGGAGTGAGGATGGTTTGCAAGCCACACACGGCTCTGAGGACAGAAATAATGAAGATCCTCTATAAAAAAACTGTCCTGGAGTTGGGAATTTCCCATCCAGAAGGACATCCCTGAGGTTTGGAGACGTGGGCTTCATGGGGACTTTTTTAGGAAATGTTTCCCAGGATAAGGGGGATGGGTTCAGACTGGCAGAGGGGAAATTCAGGTTGGATATTGGGAAGGAATCCTTCCCTGGGAGGGTGGGCAGGCCCTGGCACAGAGAAGCTGTGGCTGCCCCTGGATCCCTCCTGGCAGGTTGGACACTGGGGCTGGAGCAGCCTGGGACACTGGGAGGTGTCCCTGGGACACTGGGAGGTGTCCCTGCCATGGCAGGGGTGGCACTGGAGGGGCTCAGGATTCTGTGATTCCTGTTCCCCCCCTTGTGGGGCTCTCCAAGGGAAGTTCCCACTGGAGAGATGAGGATTTATGGAAGGAGAAATTTGTACTCCTTTGGGCGAGTTCTTCCCGAGCTCAGCTTCTCTCAGGCTCTGCAGGTGTTATANTCCCCGTTCTCAACTGCTTTATAAAGAGGCTGATTTTCTTCACCAATTAAGTCCCAGCCTCGTTACATTTTATCACAGGGAACTCTCGTGCCCACCCTTCAAGCTCAGCTCCCACTCCTCACCCCTCCCACGCGTGGGGACAATGCTTTTCTCCGTGCTTTTGTTGCCTCCACGATCCTGTTGCCTCTTCAGGATCTCTTTGTTATTCACTGCCTGCACATTCTCTCTGCTGGGTTTTTTCCCCCCACCCTCAGGAAGAAAGGAAAGCTTTNGTGTTAGTCTGGAGATGAGTTACAGCTCAAGGTCAGACAGACTGTTCAATGTGAGCAGCAGGTGAGTTACAGCTCAGGGTCACACAGACTGAGGGGAGGGAACATGGCGGCAAGGGGGACAGACAGGGGGCGTTGTCTTCTCCCTCAGTGGCAGCACCCCGAGCCCTGATTGGACAACAGCAGCAGCCAATCACTCGACGCCCTGAGGAAATGATTGGCCAGGAATGCATCTCGTTAAGGGCCAATCAGAGTCACCGGAATGGACCAATCACAGAGCGGATTGAAAAACCCACCAATCATTGAAGACAGAAAGAGATAAAAGGAGAGACACTGAGGGAGGGTCGGGCTCGTGTGTTGTACCGAGCTGGCGAGAGCACCGGGGATTGTATCACATTGTGTGTGCCTTGTGTGGGACTCGGGCTACTCCTGAGTCCCCGTTCTCAGCTCCTTAATAAAGAGGCTGATTTTCTTCACCAACTCAGTCCCAGCCTCGTTACATTTTATCACAGGGAACTCTCGTGCCCACCCTTCAAGCACAGCTCCCACTCCTCACCCCTCCCACGCGTGGGGACAATGCTTTTTTCCGTCCTTTTGTTGCCTCCACAATCCCGTTGCCCCTTCAGGATCTCTTTGTTATTCACTGCCTGCACATTTTCTCTGCTGTTTTTTTTTCCCCCCCCACCCTCAGGAAGAAAGGAAAGCTTTGAACAAGGTGCTGACTGAACCGTTCTGGGGCTTGTGCCTTCCCCTGCTCTGTTTTGAGCACCCGAGGATCAAAAGGGAACGCGTTTCGCTGCTGGGGGATGACAGCAACAACCCTGGAAGAGCAGGGGGTGCTGCCTCAGAGGCACAGGCTCCTGTGGGAGCTGCGAACATCCCTTTCAACTCCCGAAATGAGAGAGGAGCTGCCACCTCCGTGTCCTGTTTGAGCTGTGCCAGCTCGGTGTGGGATGGGGCTGGCAGCGAACAGGGGCAGGGGAAGAGCCCGTGCCCTGCTCTGACCACGCTCTGAGGGAAAATCCCCCCTTAAACAGGAATTTCCGGGTGGGCAAAGCTCAGCCCAGCACTCAGAAAGGGTCAGGAGCACCACGGAGACTTCTGGAAACACCCCAGGCAAAAAAA
>VWYE01027172.1:31707-44415 GCA_013398995.1 Alaudala cheleensis | reverse complement strand
ATAAAGAGGCTGATTTTCTTCACCAACTCAGTCCCAGCCTCGTTACATTTTATCACAAGGAACTCTCGTGCCCACCCTTCAAGCACAGCTCCCACTCCTCACCCCTCCCACGCGTGGGGACAATGCTTTTTTCCGTCCTTTTGTTGCCTCCACAATCCCGTTGCCCCTTCAGGATCTCTTTGTTATTCACTGCCTGCACATTTTCTCTGCTGTTTTTTTTTCCCCCCCCACCCTCAGGAAGAAAGGAAAGCTTTGAACAAGGTGCTGACTGAACCGTTCTGGGGCTTGTGCCTTCCCCTGCTCTGTTTTGAGCACCCGAGGATCAAAAGGGAACGCGTTTCGCTGCTGGGGGATGACAGCAACAACCCTGGAAGAGCAGGGGGTGCTGCCTCAGAGGCACAGGCTCCTGTGGGAGCTGCGAACATCCCTTTCAACTCCCGAAATGAGAGAGGAGCTGCCACCTCCGTGTCCTGTTTGAGCTGTGCCAGCTCGGTGTGGGATGGGGCTGGCAGCGAACAGGGGCAGGGGAAGAGCCCGTGCCCTGCTCTGACCACGCTCTGAGGGAAAATCCCCCCTTAAACAGGAATTTCCGGGTGGGCAAAGCTCAGCCCAGCACTCAGAAAGGGTCAGGAGCACCACGGAGACTTCTGGAAACACCCCAGGCAAAAAAACCCCAAAAAAACCCAACCCACCCCCCCAAACCCCCAAAACAAGCAAAATAAACCCAACAAAAAACCAAAAAACAACTCTTGACCCACTGGTGCTGCTGGATGCCTCAGAGATTAGGAAAGCTGGTCCAAAAAATTCATATTTTCTCAGTAAAAAACACTCCAGGTGATTTTTCTTTCACAATGTGCAGCTCCTTCAAATCACCTGTTGGAGGAATTTTTTCTTAGAGAAGTTTTTTACACTTCTAAGCAGCACAAAATGCTTTCCCCCCACCCCCAGCTTTTTACAATTTTTTATTTCCACTGTTCTATTTTCCTGCAGAGTTTTGCCAGCATTGGCAGACTGGCAGAGCTGTGCAGTTTCAAAGCTCTCTTGTCACTCTGCCACCACAAAACAGCCAGGATTTGGAAAAGGCAAAGGGGAGGGGGGAATACAGAAATACTCCCTGCTAGCAGAGTAAATGGGGGATGAAAAGATAAAAAAAAAATGCAAAATGCAGCTTCAAAGAAATGTAGAATTAAAAATACATCCACCAATCCCGCTCATTTTGGAGAAGTTTTGCACTGAAAAATGTGGTTTTGAGCCTCAGGAACGTTCTCCTGTGCATTCCCTGTTCTCCTGTGCAGCTGGGTTCCTCTGAGGGTTTGGCAGCAGGAAAATAAAAAATATTTGCTTGAGAAGTTTCTTGATGATTTGGTGTGCAAATGGCGCCTGCAGTGACTGCAGGTGCCACTGCATCCTCTGGGAAGGGGAAGGGGGAATTCCAGCTCCCTGACCAACTCTTGGGGTGCCTTGGTTCTGTTTTCTTTATTCCCCTCTTGCTGGAGCCTTAATTTTTGAGGCTGAAATGTGAAATTGTTGCTCACTGAGGTTGTGGCAGTGCCCCAGGCCAGGCTGGGCAGGGCTTGGAGCAACCTGGGATGGAGGGAGGTGTTCCTGCCCCTGGAGCTGCATCCAGAGCCTCCCTTGCAGTGGAGAATGCAAATCCCCCTCCCTCCAAATTATTCTAAATTTGAAATTAAGGGGCTTTCAGGCAAAGATACGGGAATAGGAATGACAGTTCTTTACCAGGAATATTAAAAATAAAAATGTCGTTATACAAAACCACAACAAAACAAATAAGTCCGACTGACAAAGTCAGAGCACACCCTGACACTGCTCAGGGTGTTGGTTCCAGCCCAATCCATCCCTCCTGCAGTGCCAGAGGTGGCTCTGGGGGAGCACAGAGGATCCTGGAGCTGGTGCTGAGCTGGCTCTGGGCTCCTCTGGCAATCCAGCCCTGGCCCAGCCCAGAATCTTTTGAATCTGAGACTCCAGATCTGGTGGGATCCTGTTCCCACCAGAATCCTGGGGTTCCAAACCTCGGGGTTTATCCAGGGGGGAATGCTGGGCTCCTGCCCTGGCTGCAGCCTCTCCCAGTGGGGTGATGGAATTTTGTCAGCCCTGCAGTGACCTCAATGGACAGCAGAGATCCCCTGGATGGGTCCTGGAAGGGATAAAAAAAAACCACCTCCCCAACCACTTTCAACAGCTGACAGTGGAATACATATTTTTGATTATATACTGCATTATAACCCAGGACACCAGGCTTGGCTCGAGTGCACTGACACCATCCCCCTCTAAAATAACAACAAAACATCACCTCAGCTCTGAGCTTTGTGTCACCCCTCAGGCTGCTTCTCCAGAGCCCTTCTTGATGTAAAATCCCCCTTTAAAATCCCCCCCTCTTCACCCACCCCTGGGAACGGGGAAAAATGATGATGAGAGCAGCAGCCTGACTGCAGCAGATCGAGCTCCTCCTGCAAGGGGCTCTCTCCTGTTTTGTTTGAAATTAAAACAATGCTTCACCTTGCTAATTTGTCACTTAGGCTCATGAGGAAATAGGCTGGGGAATAGCTGGCTTGCTCCAGAGGGAAATGGAATAAATTGGAGTTGAATCATGGAGTGTTACTTACAGAGGAACAGCAAATGGAGTGTGTGGTTCATTGTTAAACAAGAGCAGAGCTCCTGAAATGAGGTTAAGAGGAGTTCTGTCAGGGGTCTGCTGTGCAGCTGCTTCCCTGGCAAAGGAGAGAACTCCTGCAGAGGAATTAATGGGGAGAATTTATCAATTATTGATGGGGAATAAGCCCTGCAAACCCAGCAATACAACGAGGTGATGCAGTCAGGGGGCAGGATCAGGCAAAAAAACCACAGACAAGTCTCCAGAGTGGGAGCAATCAGAGATACTCCAGCTCCTGGGAAGATTTGCAAGACTTGAAATCTGTGGGAGCTCTCTCCATCTTTCCTGGGGCTTGAGATTTCCTCGTTATACAAAACCACGGAGTGAGAGGGACAGCAAGAACTGTGGGAGCTGAGGAGGTCAGAGAGTGTGGCCAGCCCCTGGGGAAGTGCAGCAGGGATTGCTGGAGCTGGGAGCGGGTGGGTGCAGCCCCTGGAGCGCAGTCACACAGAGCACAGGGACGAGGGGAGGTTTCCCTCTCTCCCCTGGGGCTGCTCCATCAATCCGCTGGAGGCCGTGCAGCTCTCGGGATGTGAGCAGATTTCAAAGGCCTTCCAGGAGTTTCCCAAAAGGATTTTACCGGTTTTCTTCAGCCTGAGGGACAGCTCGATGCCAGCCCAGCCTGCCCAGTTTGGGCTGGGATCAGCAGGGACAAAGTGCCCAGTTTGGACTGGGACATAGTGCCCAGTTTGGGCTGGGATCAGCTGGGACACAGTGCCCAGTTTGGGCTGGTCCCAGCAGGTCCCCAGGGGCTTCAGGACCCCGGGGTGACCCTGTCCCTTTGGGGGCTCCTTTCAGAGAGTGATTCCCGGGAATCCTTCCCCTGCTGGGCTGCCCTTCTCCAGGTAGGGAGGCTCCCGGTGATTCCTGCCCTGCCAGGGAGGCTCCCCCAGTGATTCCTGCCCTGCCGGGGAGGCTCCGGGTGATTCCTGCCCTGCCGGGGACTCTCCAGGCTGGGTCCTTGCAGGGCACAGCGAGCCCGGAGCTCTCTGCAGTCCCCCCGGGCACGCTGGGCACCGATCCGTGCACGCTGACAGCGTTTCCTTGCTGTGCAGGCCAAGCGTGGCCAGAAGTGACAGAAAACACGAATTCCCGTCCCTCCCACGAGTGCCTGCGGTGCCGTTCACACTCGGAGTGCTCGCTGAGCTGCCGCTGATGGAATTCAGCCGGAATTTGTGCAGCTCCTGCTCTCCTGCCCTGCCCGATCCCCCGGGGGAGCTGAGCGTGCTCCTTCATTTGCTGCTCCAAGGGGCGCCCCAGGTAATTCTGCCCTTTCACTCATTGGATAAAAGTGGAATCACTTCTCCTGCCCACATCATTGCCTGCGGGGGAAGCTGGAATCGGCACCTTTCCTCTCCTGTCACCTTGGAGGTCTCGTTTAACCTCCCTGTGCCCAGGGTCCTGGCAGGGAGGATGAAAGGCAGGGCTTGCCCCGTCCAGGTGCTCCAAGTGCTGCAGAGGGAGGGAAGGGAGAGCTGTGGAACCACCCAGGTGGCAAAAGGAGGGTTCACCTTTCCTCTGCTGGCCCGGGTTTTGTTCCTGAGCTGTTCAGGAAAGCCTCACTGCAGCGATCTCTGACCCCCCCGGTGCTCTGCTCCACGTCAGCCCGGTGCTGAGCACACACACGCAGCAACTTTTCCTCCCTCGAAGGGAGAGAAGCCACGAGCAGAGTCGGAAGCTGTGTGGAAATGACAGCCAGAACTCTCTGAACCCTCATCTGGGAGCTCATTTACTTTCTGCTGATGCTGCAGCAGAACCTCCCCCCTCCCACAGGCAGAGGCTGCGGCTCTGTCAGGTTGAGTGACCTCTGAAATCTCAGAGAAACATAAATACTGCATAAAACACCGCTCAGAGCGCCGGGTTTTGAGGCACACAGCAGCCTGGAAATGAACAGGGTGTGTGAGTGTGCACAGCTCACAGCCACACACATCCTGGTGGCCCAGGGCTGGGTCTTGGTGGGGCACAGAAAGTGGGAAAATCAGACATCAGGGAGCAGGAGAAGGGAACAAAACGTGCAGGAGTCCCAGGTGTGGATGAAGACCTCCAGACCCTGCAGTGCACAGAGAGGAGAAGGTGGATTGCCTGCAGTGCCAGGATTATTTGCATTTCGCTGTCTTCTAGGAAATGTCATCGTGTCACTGGTTATCTCCTCCTGAAAGGACACCTCATTTAGCGTTTGAAGAGCTCTGCAATTACCCTGCCCCCAAAAGAACGGGCTCGTGCTGCCACATCCAGCTCAGCTTGGGGCTGGAAGGTTTTGTTTTGTGCCTCAAATTCCACGGGGGAGCCAAGCCCAAAGCTGGGGCACCTCTGGAACCGATCAGTGCCTGAGATACAGAAGGGGGGTGGGGGAATCACAGAACCCCAGAACCATGGAATGCTTTGGGTTGGGAGGGACTTTAAGGCTCCAGTCCAGCTCCAATCCCCCGCAATGGGCAGGAACAGCTCCCCCTGAAACACCCAGGAAGGCAATGGAATTTTTTTCCAGGGAATCCCGGGCAGCTCTCAGCCAGCCCACCCCAGTCTGGCACTGCAGCCCAGAGGCTCAGGTGCCCCCAGGCTGGCTCTGAGCTCCAGATGTGCCCTCCGAGCTCCAGATGTGCCCTCTGAGCAGCTGAGCCATGAACAGCCTCCCCTCCAGCCCAGCCTGGAACAGGAACCTGCCCATCACCACTTTCCACCTCGCTGCTCCTCCACACCCGGCCGTTTCTCCTGCTCTGCTGAGTGATGTCCCTCCAAAGTGACCCTGACAGACGACACCGAGCCGCCGCAGCAGAGCTGGGGGCAGCGGGGGGTGGGAATGCAGAGCTTCATTAAGCAGTCAATCAATTAAAGCAGCTCGGAGCAGCAGCGCAGGTGATGGAAGCAGGATCCCAGGGCAGGCTCTGGCTCTGGCAGGATGCTGAGCCTGCCTCAGGATCTCAGAGCAGGATGCTGAGCCTGCCTCAGGATCTCAGAGCAGGATGCTGAGCCTGCCTCAGGCTCTGGAAGGATGCTGAGCCTGCCTCAGGCCCCCAGGGAAATTTCTAAGTGAGACAAAATTGTCATTTGCTCTGCATTTCACTTTCCAGGCAGCAGCTTGAAACAAACCCAGGATTTTCCTTTTTTTTTTTTTCCCCTCTGTTTCCAAATAGAAAAGTTCCGTTTTTGCTTTTCCTCCTCCGTGTTTCCCTCTGGGAAGGAGCAACAGGAAAACAGGGAGAGCAGCTGAAGAAACAACACAACAACATTTCCCCTCATAAAAAAGGAAGCTCCCCGATAAATGCTCAGCCCTTTTTGCTCTGTGGAGAGCCTGCTGCTCTCTCCCTGCAAGAAATATTTCTTCACATTGGCACGGGCACAGGAAGTTGAGGCAAACACTCTCATTTTCCAGTTGAAAAAAAAAAAAATGGGCTTCTCCAGTTTAGGGTTTGGAGAAAAAGAAAATCCAAGAAATATTTTGCTTGGCTTCTTCCCACCAGTGTTTTTTGCATTGAAGAATGGGAATTTTCATCTGTCACACACTTTCTGGAGGAATTGTTTTATACCAAATCTCCCAGCCCTGAGTCAATGACAGCAAACCCCCAGAAGTCATTTCACACAAATAAAAACCTCATCTGTGCGAGGAGCTGGGTGGCAGCACCAGAGGAAGCCCCAGCAGAGGATGCCTTTGGGAACAAAACCAAACCAAAACAAAGCAAAATAAAGTGCTGAGGATTTGCTGCTGCTGTTGGAGCCCAGGAGGGGCTGGGACCCGCCCTCCTCACTCCAGGGCTGGCGGGGTTTGGTGGCTCAGATGNTTTTGCTTGGCTTCTTCCCACCAGTGTTTTTTGCATTGAAGAATGGGAATTTTCATCTGTCACACACTTTCTGGAGGAATTGTTTTATACCAAATCTCCCAGCCCTGAGTCAATNAAATTTTATTACTCTCAGAGTCTCTTGTTTCTTTTGTGGAAAAACTTCCAACCATTTTGTAAGTAGTTGGCTGCTGACAGCAAATATTGATTGCTTGCTTCTGCCTCAAGCAAAGGTTTACACACATCAAAACCAAACCAAAACAAAGCAAAATAAAGTGCTGAGGATTTGCTGCTGCTGTTGGAGCTCAGGAGGGGCTGGGACTCGCCCTCCTCACCCCAGGGCCGGCGGGGTTTGGTGCCTCAGGTGCCAGAGTGGGGGCCAAGGAAAGCTTCCCTGTCCTTCACAGCCTCACTGCCTGGGCTGGGGGGCATCAGCGGGGGTTTGGGGACATCAGCCAGGTTTGGGGCAGCTCCCAGGGCNGCTGCTGTTGGAGCCCAGGAGGGGCTGGGACCCGCCCTCCTCACTCCAGGGCTGGCGGGGTTTGGTGGCTCAGATGCCAGAGTGGGGGCCAAGGAAAGCCTCCCCTTCACAGCTTCGTCCTTCACAGCTTCACTGCCTGGGCTGGGGGCAGCTCCTGGATTTGGGGGCATCTCCCAGGGTTTGGGGACATCAGCCAGGGTTTGGGGACATCAGCCAGGGTTTGGGGCATTTCCCAGGGTTGGGGGCATTTCCCAGGGTTTGGGGCATTTCCCAGGGTTTGGGGCATTTCCCAGGGTTTGGGGGCAGCTCCCAGGGTTTTGGGCAGGACAGGAATCTGCCCTGAGCACACGGGAACACCTCGGGCACAGACGGAGCCGGGCCGGGGGAGGAACTGGAGCTCCAGCCCTGTGGAAAATCCCCCCCTCGCCTTCCCCCTGCCCCACCTCTCAGAGCTCCGCAGGCTCTGAGAATGATGGGGACAATAAAAACGCGCCGCTCCATTAATCCACAGAGGAGCTGCTGTAATTCCAGCCCACGGATCTCCCGTGTCTCTCGGATTTGCACACAGTGGGCATTACACCCGCTCGGGAAGAGGATTAGGGAAGCGCAGGAGGCGGAGGGGCAGCTTTTATTCCATCTAATGGTTGTTCTACCCGATTTCCCGCAGGCTCTTTTGATTTGCGGTGAGCAGGCAGCCGGGGATCAGCCGGGTTTTGAAAGCCTTGCTGACACAACTCCGGATAAATAAAGATGAGCTCCTACGAGCGGGGGGCATTCTCTGGGAAACAAAGGATTTACACCTTGGGATCCTCTGCCCAGGGGCACAGGGAGAGTGTGGAATTAACGTGCAGAGCCTGGAATTGAGTATTTAAACATCAGGAAAAATGTGGAGAGCTGCAGAAAACCGGTTGAAAATGCCGACCCAGAAAGGATGGGAGCCCTCACTCCTGGGCTGGTGTCCCTTGGGGGCCGTTTGGTGGCTTTTTGCTCTCTCTGTGTCACCAGGGGAGCCCCAGGGAGGGTCCTGCTGCAGAGTTCAGCCTGCCAACATCACTGGCTCCCTTGGGATGCTCCCAGGAGCACAAGTCTGGGGTGTCCTTGTCCCAGACCTGGCTCTGTTGTTCATCTCCCCCAAAGTCTGGCAGGTCCTGGAGGCTGCTGGCAGGGCCATTCCCACGGGGAGGTCCCTTGGGAAGCTCTCAGGGCAGGCAGGCAGGATCTGGCTGTGCCTGTTGGTCCATGGGGGTGACACTGGGCATTTCAGTGTGACCAGAGAACGCCACTCTCTGTCCCTCCTGCTGCTGAGCCTGGGAGCAGCAGCCTGGGGACAGCGATCTGCCACATCTGGAATCCCCACCTCACACGAGAGGCTGCTCACAGCTCATTGAGCAACTCCTCTGAGCCACCTCACTGCACCCCCAGGGCGATGCAGGCTCTCCGTGAGCACCTTGAGTGGGATTAGGGATCCCCATCCCGGGCCCTCAGGCACAGCCCTGGGGCAGCCACAGACTCCATTGCTTTGGCACCCCAGGATGTGTTTCATAATTACAACCCTGCTCTGAAGTGTCCTTCAAGGGCCAAGGGAACCGTTTCTGATTTATGAAATAATATCTTTGCCTTTTCCGAAGCAAATATTTGGTGCCTGCTAAGGTTAACTCTGATTCATCTCTTGCTGCGGGGTGAGTTCTGTAATAACGTCCCCGTGTTTGTGATAACAGACAACAGCTTTGCTGTGAACGATGGGATCCAAGCCCCAACCAGAGAATCCCAGAGGAGAGGAGGCAGGGAAGTGGCTGCTGTTCATTACTGCTGGAACATTAACAGCAGCTGGGTTAGGTCACCTAAACACTCCTGTGCTGGATGCTTTCTATCAGGCCATCACTTTCCAAAGCTCTGCAATTTTCTGCCTGTCATCACTGTTTCTTTATGTGTGATCCTGCCCTGATTCATTCCTTTTTTTGCTCACAGGGAATATCTGAGGAGAAAACTCCTGTATCCCCTTGGATAACCCGGGTGTGATTGACCTGTCCCTGGCCAGCAGAGCTGCTGTCCCACACAGAGTCATCCTCCTGCTCCCAGGAATTCCAGGATCCTTTAGGCTGGGAAATTGAGGCTGGCACTTCCAATTCCTGAGCACCCTTTCCATGGGGAAATTCCTGCTGATTCCACCCTGAGCCTGCCCTGGCCCAGCCTGAGGCTGTTCCCTCTCCTCCTGTCCCTGTTCCCTGTCCCACAGCCCGACCTGGGGCTGTCCCCTCCTGTCAGGGAGGTGTGCAGAGCCAGAAATTCCCCCTGAGCCTCCTTTTCTCCAGGCTGAGCCCCTTTCCCAGCTCCCTCAGGAATTCTCCAGCCCCTTCCCAGCTCCATCCCTGCCCTGGACACTCTCCAGCCCCTCAGTGTCCTTGTCCTGAGTGTCCCAGAGCTGTCCCCAGCACTGGAGGTGCCCCTCCAGACCCTTCACCACCCTCCTGTCCCTCCTTTGGACACGTCCCCAGCTCTGTCACCGATTTGTTCACCTGTCCCAGCACCACAGGGCAGCTCAGGAGCAGCGAGGTCCTGGCAGGGCTGAGGGACAATCAAGGCTGGAATTGGATAGGCTGGAATGAGAGCAGGGNGTGTGATCCTGCCCTGATTCATTCCTTTTTTGCTCACAGAGAATATGTGAGGAGAAAACTCCTGCATCCCCTTGGATAACCCAGGTGTGATTGACCTGTCCCTGGCCAGCAGAGCTGCTGTCCCACACAGAGTCATCTGCCTGCTCCCAGGAATTCCAGGAGCCTTTAGGCTGGGAAATTTAGGCTGGCACTTCCAATTCCTGAGCTCCCTTTCCATGGGGAAATTCCTGCTGATTCCACCCTGAGCCTGCCCTGGCCCAGCCTGAGGAGTTCCCTCTCCTCCTGTCCCTGTTCCCTGTCCCACAGCCCGACCTGGGGCTGTCCCCTCCTGGCAGGGAGTTGTGCAGAGCCAGAAATTCCCCCTGAGCCTCCTTTTCTCCAGGCTGAGCCCCTTTCCCAGCTCCCTCAGCTGCTCCAGCCCCTTCCCAGCTCCATCCCTTCCCTGGACACTCTCCAGCCCCTCACTGTCCTTGTCCTGAGTGTCCCAGAGCTGTCCCCAGCACTGGATGTGCCCCTCCAGACCCTTCACCACCCTCCTGTCCCTCCTTTGGACACGTCCCCAGCTCTGTCACCGATTTGTTCACCTGTCCCAGCACCACAGGGCAGCTCAGGAGCAGGCAGGTCCTGGCAGGGCTGAGGGACAATCAAGGCTGGAATTGGATAGGCTGGAATGAGAGCAGGGGAATGATCACAGATGTGTCTGGAGTCACTCATGGGGACCTGCAGGATGGGAAAAGCTTGGGCTGCTCTCTGCTGCTGCTCACACACTCCTCATCCTCATTAATCCTGATAATTCCTACATCTTTGCCTAATTTAAAATATCTCTGATTTTGAGCTGGTTCTGGGAGCAGAAGGAACCCGTGGCTGAGGCAGAGTTTGATCAGAGGCAGCAGGAGCCTGGTGGCTGAGGTGAATTCCTCCTGCCTCTGCCAGCAATATCCAGCTCTGTGGCCCTGTACCTCATCAGGTGACCCCAAAGTGCCCCACAGCCACCACCAGGGGCAGAAAAACCCTCTGTAAGTTAATTTTTAATGCATCATCCCTCTAAATTTCCCATGGCAGCTCCGACCTGCATCTTATTTTTCACGTCTGGGCTCAGCCCAGAGCAGAGTGCTTTGTCTCCATGAGGAAGTGTGGAATTGGACAGGGTGTTTTTTGAATTATGGGGATCAGGGAGAACATTCTGCATTTCACTTCCTGGGAAGCCTGGAGTGAAGCTTTGATGCTGTTGTTGTTTATTTATCAGGGAGTGCCTTGGAGCAGGGAGTCCAACCTGGAGTCACTTATCTCTGGGAATAACTCCCACCAGAGATGGTTCTGCCCTGCTCAGATTGATGGGCTCAGAGGATGCACCCAGAGAGCTGGAAACGCAAACAGAGCCGGGCTGGAGGAACATCAGGCTCAGCCAATTAACACAGCCTGGTCCTGTCCCCTCATCTGCATCCCAGGGGAGCTCAGGCCCTGCTCGGATGTGCCTGGGACAGAAGGGTGACATTGCCCCGGGGGGCTGCAGGAGCCTGGTGGTGACACCCTGGGGCAGCCACAGACTAAACAGCACCGAGGGAGGCTCCAAACGGCACCGAGGGAGGCTCCAGCAGCTCCTGGAGCAGGGGAGGTGCTGCAGGAAGGCTGGGATGTGGGATGGATCGTCCTGCTGGAAAGGAGAACACTGCCCAAAACGTTGACCTTGCCAGGAAACTCATAGGATTGATTTCAATGATTAAAATAATTTTGGAAGCTCATTTTCCTCCTCTCTCACCCTCCTAAAGCTGAGCCCTGCTGCTGTGAGAGCCACAAATGCCCCCGGGCAGTGTGAGGTGCTCAGGCTGCTCTTCCCCCCAGAGCTGGGAGCTTGAAGGATCATCCCAAAACCTCTGGAGAAAAGCTCTGCCCCAGCCTGGAGGGTGCAGCAGCGAGAGGAGCTCAGTGAGGGGCCACTCTCTGTCCCAGGGACACTCAGGAGGGGCTGCCAGCCCCCTGTCCTTGCAGAGGGACATCCCAGCAGTGAGCAATCCCAGATTGCAGCTCCTGTCTCCAATATCAGCCCTGGAATGTGGCTCATCGGGGCGTTTTGAAAAGTGTTTTTGCAATGGAAAAATGGAAAAAAATAAAAAAAATAAAAAAGAAAAGCAAGCAGAAATGGTGCTTTGTGCTCTGTCAGGAGGAGAGGGATGGGATGGAAGGTAATTGGATCCTGTTGCTTCCTAAACAGCCAAATATTTACATACAGGCTGGGCTATTAATCAGGGCCCCATATGGCAGCGGAGCTGTGTGAGCACTCCTGGGAGAGCCGCGGGGAGCAGCGTGTTTGTCTCCCAAATGCCTCCCTGACAGCTCCGCTTCCATCACAATCAGCCGTGACACCATAATTACAGATTTGGGGAGGTTCGCAGCCTCCCCGCTGATGGATTGTTTGATACACACAATTTAGAAGATGGATGTTCTTATTTAAATCGGCTCCTTGCGCAGGGAACGAGCGGGAGCGGCCCCGGGGCTGTGCCTGGGGTGCCTTGGGGTGAAACAGAGCCCGGGCAAAATTNTATTTATTTAAATTTATTTATTGTCAGAATAAACAGGAGAACAGCAGCTGACAGGTGGTGGAGTGCAGAGTTACACACTAAAGCAGAACTGGGCTGAAAAATATCAAACCTAAAGCAGGAGTTTTCCATGTCGAGGCAGAACTCTGAAAACCTGAATAAATATTATCTGTAAGGAAATTATGTCTATGTGTGCGCTAAAGAGGATTTTTACCTTGATGCATCAATCTGAGGGAAGAAGAAATATTCCCCACTTGCACTAAGGAGCAGAATTTTATGGCAAATAGACCTTCCCAGGCTGAACTTTGCAATAGGCTTTGAGCTCCATTTATCTTCTGGATGGCAAAATTTACCTTGTTTTGCTGTAAAAAGTCCAGGTGAGGCAACAACAAAAATAGCCTTCAGTAGATGCACCTTGGGCTGTCCAAAGCCTCCCAGAGGCTCCACCCAAAACGGATGATGGTCACGAGTTTTTCAGACAGATAAAAGTTTGTTCTATTTGCATATCAAGGGTTAATTCTCCAATTACAGATTCAGGTAATGAAGTCATTTACCCCGAGTTTGGCCCCCTCAGTTCACTGTTATTTACATTTTTCCTGGCCTGAGACAGTCAGGTGTCCCTTGATTC
>VWYE01027172.1:20369-31543 GCA_013398995.1 Alaudala cheleensis | reverse complement strand
TTTTTTTCCTTTTTTTTTTTTTCTTTTTTTCTTTTTATTTTTCCTTCAGAAACCTGAAGACAAATCTGATTTAGTGGTGGTGATATTTGCTCTTGACAGAGCCAATGCTTTGGCAGCCTTTCCCTTGACCCCTGTGGGTGGCACAGCCAGGAGTGTTTAAGGTGTGATTTATGATGTGCCTCTTGTGCCACTTCCCCAGACGGAGCTCAGAGGTGGATTTGGGGAGGAGTAATGAAGTCTGGAGGCCTCCAGCAGCCTGTGCCCTGTGCTGAGCAGGGCAGGGAGCTGCTCTGAGCTGGGACAGGCAGAAAGGGAGGAGGATGGAGGATTTCCCAAGCAGGGTGGGGGAAATGGAACCCGTTTTCAGCATCAAAGAAGGGCCAAGTGCCAGAGAATCATAAACCACGGGATGCCTTCAGTTGTGGCTTTCATTTATCCTCTGAGCTCTCAGTCAGGCTCACTCAGCTCTGCACAGAGCAGGGACACAAAACAAATCCTTTTCCTGCTGAGGACCAAGGAAAATGTTCCAAATTTTCATCCCCAAAAGCACAAACAAGGCTGGGCTGAGGGGAGGAACAGGGATGAGACCTCACAGCCTGGAGCTGGAATTGGACAGTTAAAATCCAATATTCAAATGGACCAAAACTGATCAGAGTGTGAGGCCTCTTGTGATCCAGCCATTTTTCATGGCACCTTAAGGCATCCCATGGAATTGTTTGGGTTGGGAGAGACCTTAAAGATTGTCCAGTGCCACCCCCTGCCACGGACCCAAACCCTGGAGTGGGGTGAGGAGAGGGGGTTGCTCGATTTGCACAGAATCCCTGAGGGGTTTGGGTTGGGAGGGACCTTGGAGCCCATCCAGGGACCCCTCCCACTGTCCCACAGCCCTGTCCAGCCTGGCCTTGGACACTTCCAGGGCTGGGAGCAGGAAAATGTGTGACAGGACATGGAGCCAGAGGCAGGAGCTGTGTTCAGAGCCCAGCAAAGATCTCCAGCTTCACTCCAGCTCCTGCCTTTGCCTCCTGAGTGTCCTTGGAGTGTCCTGAGGCTCCTCTCCATAAACCAGGGGTGGCATCAGTCCAGGAGGACAAACCCATTGATGATTATAAAGTGTTCAGGTAACTGTGGCAACGGATTTTGTGCCTTTTTGCACCTCCCAGGAGCAGAGACAGAGGCTGAACGTGCCCTGAGCCTCCCCACGCCCCCTGAGCTGACTCATCCCTTCCCCGGAATTATTCCAGGAAAGGTTGCTCCTCTCGGGCTGGAGTAAATTTTTTAAAAGCACCTTGCTTTATTGCTTGCTGGACAGATTATTCCCAACACCACGGGCTTGGAAAGAGTCCATAATGTTTGGTGGCAATAAAACAGAGAGCTGAGGCACAGGGATTTATGGCTGGGAGCTAATGAAGTGCAGGGATGGATGTTCAGTGCTTCCTGCACCCCTCAGCAGCTCTCAGTGCCCTCCCCAGCTCCTTGCAGGGGGTTGGGATGATCCAGGAGCTCTGAGCCTCTCTGGAAATGTCCAGCATTTTCATTTAATCAAAACAACTTCCGCCCCTGCAAAGAAAAAGGAGCCAAGACAGGGGAGGAATTGCTCCATGAGGAGACAGTGATGCCATGGAGAGGGAAAGCCCCAAACCCGGGCCTGGGAGCTCTGCAGAGGATGGAAAATGGGGTGCAGGGCATGGGGAGGGTCTGCAGGGGATGGAAAATGGGGTGCAGGGCATGGGGAGGGTGTGGAGGAGATGGAAAATGGGGTGCAGGGCATGGGGAGGGTGTGCAGGAGCTCCTGGGAGCTTGGCCGGCTGAGCTGGGCTCTGGCAATGCCATGTCTGGATTTTGGGAATCCTCTGACCCCCATGGATGTGGAGAGTCCCTGCCCATCCCGGGGGTTATCCCGGAGGGAGGGGAGGAGTCTGTGCCCCTGTCAGGAACCACGTGGGGACAGATCCATCCCCAGCCCCGGGTTAACGGGAATGCTGAGCTCAGGAACGGGCTCTTCTCACTCAGCTCTGCTGACATTTCACCCCTCTGGCCACTGAATCTCCTTTTTTAGTCAGAGAGAAAACTCATTTCAGCTTTACCCCCACAGCTTCCCTCAGAAATCTGCCGTGGGATGGGATGAAGGGCACTTCTCTCTCCCAAAGGAATTTTGGAGGGGCTCAAAACCACGGATTTAAGTGGTAAACCTCACCTCAAACTCCCTCTGGACAAAGAAGAGGTGACAGATTTATCAGGACAAAGAATTCCTCACTAATAACACAACGATATCCTTGGTTCTGGTGGCAAAGGCATCAAACAGCTGCAGGCAATTATTGAGGGGACAAACAATCCATGGCAAAATTAAAAATAAAGAAATTAATACAAATTAATGAGTTTTAACTCCACAGAAAGTTGAAGAAGGATGGGATATTTTGATTTTGGACTCATTACAAAAAACAAAGTGGTTTGACAGGAGATGCTAAATTTCCCAGAAGACCATTCTTTAATTAATTTAAAATCATAAACCAATTAACATATTTAATACCAAACACCCATACAATTAATTTGGCACTGGGAGAGGATGTGTGGTATTTAGGGAAAGGGAAAGAAAAGCTGGATTTCTCAGAGAGAAATAAGAAGTTGATTTATTTAAGCACAGAATCCACAAGGAACAGGTTGAACACCCCTCCAGGTAAAACACTCAGATCTTCTTCCACAAATCTGACCTAAATCTCCCCTTTTCAGTCTGAACCCATTCCCCCTTTTGTCCTGTCACTTCAGTTCCTGGGGAGGTCCCTGTCCCATTTCCCTGCAGCCCCTCCAGGCCCTGGCAGGGGCTCTGAGGTCCCTTCTCCTCTCCAGGATGGACAATCCCAGCTCTCCCAGCCTGGCTCCACAGGGGAGGGGCTCTGTGGGCCTGGTGTTTCTGGGTCTGAGGGATTTTAGCCTGTTAACTCCTCCCCAAGGGAAGAATTCATCTGGAAAGCTTCTTCTCAAAGCAATCTTGGCAAAACAATTCTCTTTCTCAAAATAATCTTCTCCAGGTGTTTTTTTGTTTCTCTGTTTAAGCAATGGGATTGGAGAGGTGCAGTTCCTATTTACCAGCCATGTTAAATCTGTATAAGAACACCTTACAAAAACTGAGTGAAATTAGAGAATAAAGCTCCTTTTTGTACTTTTGCCTTCTGAAATTGGAGACTTTCATCATTTATTTCGTGTCCTACAGCGACAGTGCTCCAGCCTTTATCAACTTCCAGCTCCCCTCTGGGATTGTTCCAGCAGCTCCTGGTCCTCCTCGTGCTGGGGACACCAGAACTGGGCACTGACAGAATCCCCTCCCTGCTGCCCTCACTCCTGTGGATATTCCAGCCCAGGATTTGTTTGGATTTCTGAGCTGTGCCATTTCCCCACAGGATTTGAGCCCACCCAGCTCAGGAGTTTTCTGGGAACTGCTGAACTCCCTGTGGCTGTGGAGCTGCAGGAAAAGGAGCCAGGTGAGAGGATTCTCAACTCCTGCCTGGTTCCAGGTGGTTATCTCTGTGAATAATTCATCTTCCTCTCCCTTCCTCTGATGGACAAAGTGTTTATTTTCTTATTCTCCAGCCCGAGTGAGGAGAAGTGGAAGGTGCCTGGAGTTTTCCAGGCCATCAGGAAGCTGGGCTGGATCCTGGGGTGATGTTTTCCTCTCCATCACAGAAGGGAGGGCATGGCCTGGCCCATTCAAGCAGTTCAAAGAATTCTTCACACGGAGGAAGGAGCACCAAGTTTGAGGACTGGGGAGAAAAAAATAAGGAGAAGATCAAATAAACGTTCAAACGTGGCTGTGTGTGATCTCAGGAACCTGCTGACAGTAACATGTTGTTCCTCACCGTTACTGAGAGGCAGAATTAAATCTGCTGTAGTGCTTGAAAGTGCTTTTCTGGACTGAACATGGCAGCATTTCTGGACTGAACGTTTCTCCTGCAGCATTTCTCCTGCACGGAGCAGGAAACGGGGGATTTCTGGGTCTGGGATGGTTTGGAAGGGAAGGAGAAGCTCCCCCAGGGGCAGTTTGTGTGAAATTCCTGCTGGGAGCAATCCCCAGCCCAGCTCTGGGTGAGCACAGCTCTCATTTCTGAGCACATCCCTGTGCTGGGCTCTGCCCTGAACGTGCAATTCCTCTAAGATGGGGCTTTAATGGGAATTCTGAGCTTTTTGTGAGGATTTAGGATTCTCAGGGTTTATAAGGCTGAGGACAGTGAGCACAAAGAGTTTGTAAGGAAAAAGGGAACTTGTGAAAAGCCCTGACAGCAGTGGCTGGAGAGCTTTGGGTCAGAGAATCATGGAATTATGGAATATCCTGAGTGGGAGGGGCTCCAGAGGGATGGGATCAACCCCAGACATCCCTGCCAGGACCTTGTTCAGCCTGCCCAGGAGCCAGGAGGATCCAGCAGGGACAAAGCCTGCCTTGCTGCCACAGCCACTTCCCCCTTGCTTCTGTTTGTTTCTTTGGGAATTGCCTCATTTACGGGAAATAATTTAAAATTTTGTACACAAAAACTCATCAAGAACCCAAATTATCTCCTTTTTAAGCAGGGGAAGAAATGCAGAATCAGCCTGAAATCATCTCACAAATAATAAAGGCAGATTCAGTGGCAGACTAAAGAGCAGAGCAAGTACAGCTGGGAGCTGCTCTAGGTTTGTCTCAGCCACTGAAAAGCAGACAAAAGGTGTTGGTCTAGCTCAGATTTTAATTTATTTTTTTTTTAAAAACTAACGCTTGGTTGCGTGGAGATTGGGGAAATAATGAACATTCTGCTTCAGCTGCTGCACCAAAAAAACTCAGCAGCAAAGTGGCACATGTCACACTGAAACGAGATGGGTGCTGCTGCTCTGGAAGTGGGATGGAAACTGCCTTTAAAAACACTATTTTTAGTCAACTACAATTTGCCATTGACACGCAGGGAAATGTTGTCTCCTCCTCAGAGCTCGGCCCTCCTGCTCCGTGTTTTTCCTTCAGTGGGAGGGGAGGGGGAAGATTTGGGAGCATTTCTTGCCACTTTCAAAAGGATTTTGCTCCTGAGAATTTCAGGTTTTTTGTGCTTTCACTTGTTCAAACAGGACCAATGGAGGCTGGAGGTGTTTTGAGGTGATTTGGGTCAGGGTGACCCCAGTCCCCAGGAGCTCTGGGGGAACCCAGGTCACCCCTTCTGGGTGCCCCAGGAGGCTCAGGACCCTCACAGGAGATCCAGGGGTCTCAGGACAGAGCCAAAAGGGTCAAAAATCCCAATTCCTTTGATTTAACCCCCTGGAAAACACTGCCAAGTGTGAGGGGAGGGATGCAGAGCATGTGGGTTTGATTGGTGTGATTATTGTAATGTCACAGGGAGAAAATGAGGATTTTTAGATTTTGCTATAAAGGCAAAATGGGGCAAAGATGGAGGGAAGTGGGTGTGTTTTGTGTCCTTTTCCTGCTTCTTCTTCCCCTCCATCTTTGCAGGGGTGGTTCCCTTTTTTGATTGGGTTCTGGTGAGATTTCAGTGTCTAATGTGGGTCAGAGTTATTGGAACTCTGAAAGAGGAAAACATTGTTAATGTAATTTAGATTATAAAAGTTCAGGTGCCATTGTAGGAGGGGCAGATTCTGCTTTTCTGTGAACATCACCCTGGGCTGAGAGAACTTTTAGAGAGAAGAAAAGAACAAACAACTCCTCAAAGCAGCTGCCTGGCCTGGGCTCTCTTTGGAGCTCCATCATCAACCCTCAGGGTGCAAAAAACACCAAAAACCCTGAGAGAGCTCCAGGATGGGGAGTCCAGTCCCCATCCCAAAGGTCCATCCTGGGAATCAGCTGGGACAGGTCCTGGCAGGACCCTCCTGTGACAAACAGAGCTCTGAGATGTGCCAGTTGTGTGAGTGATGTGTCCCTGCCCCAGAGTGCAGCCCATGATCACAGCAATTACACGTGGCAATCATTAATCATTGCATTTCCCTCCCATCCATTTTTTACTAAAATCTGGTTTTTCTGCCAGATTCCAGTTCATTTTTCCCCCATAGATGTGTCTCAGGCCTTGGCAACGTTCCTGTGGGAAGATCAATCAGAGCCCAGCACAGGATGACACGCTGCATTTCTGGGGGGATCCAAGTTTTTAATTAATTGTTATTCATAAACTAATTATTGGATTTACAAATGAGTTCTTGGGAAATTCATTAGCCCTTGGAAGCTGCGTGTCAGCCATTTGCAGCAGGATGTGAGTCTGCTCTTCTTCAGGAGATGGAAATCCGTGCCTTGAAATGCAAAAAGGTGGTTTTGGTTTGGTTTTTTTTCCTGGAGCTCTGTGCCCCTGGCCAAGGTCATCCTGATGAGCTGGGGAGGCTGAGCTGGAGCAGAGACTGGACAGAGCCAGAGAATAAAGTAGATATTTATTAAAAGGGCTTTAAGGACACACCCTGGGCAGGACAAGAGCCTGGGCAGGGCTGCACCAGAGGTGGGCCCAAAATGGGCACAAAATGGACACAAAGTGGGCACCAAAATGGACCCAAAAGGGGCACAAAGTGGAAACAAAATGGACCCAAAATGGTCACAAAATGGACCCCTGGTCACGAGGTCTCCCTCTTTTATAAGTTTTGCTCCATTTGCATTTTGGGGTTTAATTGTCCAATTCCAGCTCCAGGTTATGAAGTCCCATCCCTCTTGTTTTCTCCCTTCAGCCCTCTGGACCATCTGCCCATTTTGTGTCATTTCACCTTTTTTACCACCTCTTTCCACCTCCCAGGTTTTGCCTGGCTGCTGCCCAGTGCTCAGCCACTCAGGCCAGATAAACCTGTGGCATTTTCATCGAGCAAAAGGAGAGAAGAGATGTGGATTTCAGGTTTGATTTGGGACCTGGTGCCCCTGCAGTGGGGAGAGGCTGCACGGGTGCTCCTTGCAGTGAAACATCTCAGCCCTGCTGTGAGCTGCTCTCTTTAGCAGCCTGTCCTCAGTCAGGGCTATTCATTGTTTCCAAATACCTGAGATGTCTGAGTTGTTCTTGCCCGAGGTGATGGGGAATTCTATTAAATCCTGTCAATTCTATTAAATCCTGTCAATTCTGTTCAACCCTGCCGGTTCCAATCCGGGCACTAACGCAGAGCTGCCTCTGGTTTGTAACTTGAGAAGGTTCCAAGGTGCAACAGCCCGAAACCCTGGACAAAAAGGGAGTTTTTAAAGCACATTTATCTCCTGGCCACATCACCTCTCAACCTGGCACGTTTGGGAATTCGGAATGTGCTGGGGTGAACGTTCTGAGTGGAGCTCAGAGCCCTCCCAGGCAGAACCAGAGTTGTTGGGAGTCAAAGGTTGTGTTACAAGGAAAATCCCAGCTCAAATTAAAATCCAAAAGTTGCTTTCAGTGCTCCTGAAGTGGATGAAAAATGTCCTTGTTTATCCTGCTGGAGTTTGCAGCAGCAGCAGAAATCGGTGTGCACTGCAAAGCTCTGATCTGTGAGCTGTCCCAGAGCCCAGCACAGAATGGATGGAAAGCAGAGCTGGCGTTTCTAACCCAGGGCAGGGAAATGTTGGCTTTGGAGCCTCTGGGAATGAGCTGGGGCTCTGCTGCTCTCAGGGCATCCCCAGCTCTGTGTGTGCCCCATCCTGGCAGCTCCCACAGCTCCTGTTGGATGTCCAGGAGGAAAAGGGGGAACTCTCAGGAGCCTGAAGCCCTTTCCAGAAGAGGAAAGTGTCAGAAATTAAACAGAACCTCAATTCCCCCAGGGAATGGGCACAGCCCCACAACTCCAGGAGTGTTTGGACAGCCAGGGATGCCCAGGGTGGGGTTTGGGGGGTCAGGAGCCGCACTGGGTGATCCTGGGGGTCCCTCCCAGCTCAGGAAATTCCATGAAAACAGCCTTGAACTGTTTAAACTCCCCTCTCAGGGAGGGGCCCTGCACTGGGCAGTTCTTCAGCCTGAGTTTGGGAAGATTCTTTAGCTGCAGTCAATTCCCTCACACACCTGGGGCTGAACCTGCCTGCAAAATCAGATTCCTGTCCCTGGGCAGGGGTGGAGGAGCCTCGTGCTGGGTGTTTGAACCCTGCAGCCCCTCCCCAGCCAGGGCCACTCCTGCCACGAGTGAGGAACAATTGATAAAGCAGAGAGAAAACCAGCAGGGAAGAGTCCTGCACCCTCTGCCCATGCCTTGAACTCCTTCAGAGGTGCTGGGAGTGCATCACCCCTCCCTGCTCCACCAACCCGCCTGAAAGGAGGGATGGCAGCAGCAAAAACGGGCTTTTTTCACACAGCTGAGCTCAAATTAGTGAACAAACCCTGCTCTGCTTTAAAACCAAGCAAACCCTGCTCTGCTTTGAAACCAACCCAACCCTGCTCTGCTTTGAAACCAAGCAAACCCTGCTCTGACCCGCCCCCTGGGCCTGGCAAGGTGCAGATGTGGTGGGAAGAAGCCTCTTGTTGCTTTTCCAACCCTCAAAAAGCAGCAGCTCTGCTCTGAAAGTCACCGAGGACACACCAACAGTGGCTCTTTTTTTTGTTTTATTTTGTTTTTTATAAACACCTGTCCCAGCGTTTTGGATGAGACCTCCAGGAGCAGAGAGAGTCAGGACACGCTGCAGATGAAAGGCAGCAGAATTCCAAGGGAGGGATGGAAATCCTGATGCAAATGAAAGCTTTCAAGAAAGTCACCACGACACTCATTTATTACTTTATTAAGACGGCAGATGGCAAGCTGCTAATGAATGTGGAAGCCAGGGAGGGTTTTTTTTTAATGAACAAACAGAAGGAGGAGGGAGGGAGGGAGGAACAGCTGGGTTTGGCTGCTGAGCCAGGCCCAGGTAAAGCCACGGGCTTTGGGAGGGGCAGGAAGCTGCAGGGGCAATCCAGAGTGCTCAGCAGCCCCTTGGGAATGCCAAAAAATGCAGATTTGCTGGGGAAATGTGAGTCATGTTGGTGAGAATCCTCTGAAGGGCAAGGGAGGGAATCACCCCTCCAGGTTATCAGTGACTCAAACCTGTAAAGGGCATAGAAAAAACAGAATAAACAGGAATAAAAGGGATTGAAAGGAATCCTTCCTTCTGAGCTGCTGGCTTGGAGAGAGAGCTCGGTGGCAGCAGCTCCTCAGGAATAAATGTGACACGTTTCTGGGGAATGAATGAATGTGACACGTGGCAGGGGTGGGGGTGGTGGCCGAGGTTTGTCCCCAGGGCTCGGAGACCTCCAGGCACGTTCAGGGCATGGAAAGGAGCTGGGAAAGGGCCTGGAGCAGAGGCTGGTGATGCTCCTGGAGGGATCAGCTGAGGATGGAGCAGGGAGCTGCCTCAGGAACCTGCAGTGCTCCAGACCAGTCAAACCAATCCCATGCCCAGTCCTGGAGGAACTGGAGGGGTACAGCCGGGCTGGGAGGGGACAAGCCTTTCCTGCACTCCCCTGAGCTGATCTGACATCTCCTTCCTTATTACTGGAAATCTCAGCTCGTTCCCTTGCCATCAGCCAGGCCTCCCTCATCATTTGCTCAGATTTCTCCCTGTCAGGTCACCTCAGCATTTCTTTGGGATAAAGATCCTTGTAAATAAGTGGAGGCCAAGATTCTTCCCCGGGAGATGAGACAGGAGGGGAAGGGAGCGTTTGGAGCAGAGTCAACAAGAAGCACGTCTTTTGTTGCAATTGCTAACTAAGTGTAATTAACTTCCTGATGAGGTGCAGGATCTTAAGGGCTGATTGGAGTTACAGACTAATCATTATTCATGAGGAATCAACAGACACCACTTACAGGGAACTGGAAAAAAAACCAAAACAACGACTGTAAAAGCTCACTGGGGCAAACACATCCCTGATCCAGGGCTGGGTGGATTCCTCCTGGCCAGGGGGGTGTGGGGAGAGGAGAGGAGCCAGCTCCCCTAAATCTGGATCCCTGAGGGAGGCTCAGGAGGGAGAGGGGATCAGAACTGCAGCACGGTCACACCAAGCCTGTGTGCTGCTCCAGGATTCTGTGGTTTCGTTCCAGGCAGGAGAGCAGTCCTGACTCAGTGCAGGAAAACACCCAAAATTCATCCTCCAGCACCAGCAGTTCCCTTTCTGCCCGGAGGGAACCAGCCTGGACTGTCCCTTAGCTGGGATACAACTCCCCCGGCGCTGGCAGAGGAGTTTTTTGCCTTCCGTGCCGCCCAAATTCTCACATCCCTGGGTCTCGAGGATGGTGGCATCGTTAGGAATTCCCCGCGTTTGTCCTTAATTGCAGCATCGCAAATGAAAGGCTCATCAGCATCCCGAGTGTGCAGGGCTCCTGCAGGGCTGAGCAGACCCAGGGGAAGTGGAGCTGTCTGCGCTGGTTCCTCGCAGGAATCTCGGGTTATTCCTGAGCTGCTCCTTTTGGGCAGGGTCTGACAGGAGCTCTGGGGAGTGGCCGAGTTCCCCTGGCAGCTCCAGGTGTTCACAGCTGGAAAAATAAATCCTTGATTTGGGACTAACCTAACAACGCGGGGCCGGGCTTTTCCAGCCCTTTGTGCCCGGGGAAATGAATCAGCAGAGGAGAGGGGATCGCTGGTTGTGCACAACCCCTGAGCTCGGGCCCGGGGAAAGGAGCTGTTCCTGTGGATTCCCAGCCCCCAGGAGCTCCCAGCATCTCTGTGACCCATCACAGCCTTACCCACAGCCAGGGGGAAGGTGAGGTTTGGAGCAGCTCCCTGGGAATGCTGCTGAGCTGGAGGGTTTGAACAGCCCGGCAGTCCTGGCCTGTGTCAGCCTGAGGAAACACAGCTCAGTCCTGGATGTTTGGGCAGGTGTGTGGAAGTTCCACCTCTGGATGTGTCCATTGTTCCTGCAGAAGGAACAGGGAAGGTGTGAGGGAGGAGCTGTGCGAATCAGCCCCAAAGCTCTGCCCAAACATCCACAACTGCTCTGTCCTGCTCCTGCCATCACCTAAAGCTTCATCCCCTTCCCATTCCCTCCTTCTCCTCTGTGTCCTGCCACGTTTGTTGTGTCCGAGATGGCACCAGAGAAAACTGTCCCTGGGGCAGTGACACCTCCTGTCCCTGGGGCAGTGACACCTCCTGTCCCTGGGGCAGTGACATTTCCTGTCCTGGGGCAGTGACACCTCCTGTCCATGGGGCAGTGACACCTCCTGTCCCTGGGGCAGTGACACCTCCTGTCCCTGGGGCACTGACACCTCCTGTCCTGGGGCAGGGACACCTCCTGTCCTGGGGCAGTGACACCTCCTGTCCCTGGGGC
>VWYE01027168.1:1343250-1478996 GCA_013398995.1 Alaudala cheleensis | reverse complement strand
AAAAAAAAAAGGACAGCATTTACTTTTAACCTTTTCCAATTCCATGATAATAGGTCCTCAATTTCCTCTTAAAAGGGTTTAACATAAATGAAGACAAGCATTATTGTGGGAATTCTTTTGAAAATATTGGTAGTATTCCTCTAAGGATTGTATGCATTTTTAGATTAACTGTAAAAATTGCATGTGTCACTAAATACACGGATCGTTTGGGGGAGGAAGGTCAGCATTCAGTATTTCAACTGTGTGAGCAGATTAATTTTCTTAAACTATATTTAAAATTACTTTTTTGGAAAGAGGAAAAGCAACTTTAATATTCCTACTGAAAGCAATTCATGAACCCAATTACTGGAGTGCCAGAACACATCTACCTTTCAAAGTATTTCTTGTCACATGCTGAATATTTCATAACATACAGACCACCATATCCATATTTATTTCAAGATGGTCTAGGAATACTGTGTCCTGTAAAAATTGTGTTAATTCCAACGATAATTATACTACCTATCAGCAAGAAAAGAAAAATCATATTTTTCAGAATAGGAAAAGAAGAAAGTTTTAAACATGAAAAATTCTTATTAAGGATTTGCATTTATCCAATACTAACTTGCAAATTTTTTAATAATGAATGTACAATTCATCACTTCTGCTATCTTGAATGTACTGGCACAGTAATCTCACCTAAGAGCCTTATAGATTAGTTTAATGACTACTTTGGAAATGACGAAGCTGAAGGGTTCTTTTAAATATGTAATATCTGAAATAAGTTAAAAAAGTTTTTGCGACATTCAGGAGCCAGAGATCTAATATCTGACTATGCTAAGACAAAACACCCCCATGGAACAAGTAATTTTGTAGTAAAATGTTGCAGATTATGGCAATGATGAAAACATATTTTAATATGAAAAAAGGGTTTTTCTCTTTCCTTGGACAGGCAGAAACTGTTGCTAGAAGAGAAAGAGATTTATAAGGGCATTTAAAGTAAACATACACAAATGTGTTTCTTAGAAGAGAAAATCCATTATTGTAATTTGCATTTCCATGCATTTTATTTTATGGGCATTTTGTACAATTTAGTGCCTATTATTGAAAACTATTCTGCTTAAAGCAGGATTTTTGATTAAATAATTTTTGCTATGTTGTAGAGAATTTCAATGAGGGTATTATTAAAATTCCAGTAGACTTTAATTTTTTATAGATCAGAATTTAGAATACTGAAGGAAAAGTAGCACAGCTAAGATGAAGGGAAATCAGATGGAATCAGATATTTGTAGGTCTGTAGAAAAGAATCTGTCAGCTCTTGCAGAGTAATGGAAAATATTTTACCAGTTACTAATTAAAAAAAAGTAAGTTGTAATGATATTGGTAAAGAAGTTTTAAAGGAAGAAAAATCTTTTACTTTTAAAAGATACTTGCACACAATCTCAACTCTCATCTCTCTAAAACCCTTCCAGTCATACTTGGAGCAGAGTACAACTCTGGGGTTTTTTTTGACAGGTGTTCAAGAGTTTCCTCTTACTTCTTAAGATGTCAAAGTTTCAATTTTGAAAGCTTCTACTCAAGTTCCTTTGTTGAAATGCCTTTCTTAAACAAGAAAATTGTAGTTACACTTGAAATATTTTTAAATGTTACTTGATTTTTAGAATAATTTTTTAAGGAATGCAAATTTACCATGTTATTGCATTTAGTTTTAGTGAAGCAGACAGACATGTACATGTTTCTTAAGTGCTTAAATGCAAGGTAGTTCATACTCAGACTATGTTAGGCCATATGGCCATAAAAAATTATATCATAGATGAATAAAAATCACTGAAATGTAACTAAAAGCTACACTTCCTCTCAGATGAGGAAACATTGAGCTGTTCTGGAGCTCGTTTGGATTGAGTCAGTAGACAGGAAGGTGAGCCAGTCCATCAAGGGTTCTCTGGAGTTCTCAGGATATGAGTCGAGCTAAACAGCAGAGTTCAAATCTTATTTCTGTTTTGAATTCTCCCCAAAGTTGCTGATAATTGAAATGCAAACTTAATTCCCCTATCAGCTCAAGATATCACAATAAACTGGAACAAGGACTTGTGTCAACAGTCTGAAAGATCTGCTGCACTGGAGAGTCACGAGAGAAATTGCCCTGGCACATGACCAAAAAAGCACTTACATGAATGTTTCAATCAAAAATCCTGAATCATCTCAATCAAGACCTTAATTTTTTTTTCCACTTTTCTATGACTTTGTGTGGGTTCATAAAACAGTGAAGGCTTTAGTTTTAACTAGTCTTTATTATCTGTTTGAATTCTGAAAAAACCCAAAAGCACTAAACAAAAACTATAAAAGTCTTTGTGACCTGATAACTAAACTAGCAAATTGCTCTATAGATGTGGGTAAATACAAAAAGAAAAAGTCATGTAGCTTCACTAGTTTTAAAATTAAAAGGATAAACTAATAAAATTAATTCCATTTTAAAATTACATTTGCTTTATATATATCTACACCTGTGATCCTTGAAGGACAGTTCCCTTGACAGTAACTTCAGTATTTTCTCTGGTTAGTCAAATTCATTGTTTACATGACTGTTATGTTTTACTTGCATTTGATTTGTAACCACTTAGGTATGCACTCATGGCTCAAGTCACTTCATTCAGCAATCACTCCTAGAAATGATGGCTAAAAAGATAACTGTTATATGCTTCTGTTGAAATTACATAGGGTATTTTTAATAACTGCAACAAATTCTGAAAGGTAGCAGACCAACAGTTTTTCACATCTTGGGTCTGCACAAATACAAGAACAGACAACCACAAAAAAAAAAGTAGCATTCTGTTTCCCCTCAGCATTTGTTTATATTGAATACACAGCACTTCAGAGGAAAATCAACAAAAAAACCCAAACTGACAGGAGGTAAATAGTAATTTGCATGTTATTCAAATGCATATTTTCTTTACTTATTTTTCATTGCTTGAAGAATTTCCTTTCTCCTTAATCTTCCAAACAACTTCTTTAACACGTCAGTAAGTCAATTACAGAACAAAAACTCATACTAATTTTGTTACTCCATGCGTTTCATAAAATAAAGTACTTGCTAGACTGCCAATCACATACAGTCTATTCAGTAAGTAGAAACTGATCCAAGCCACAAAAATCAGATGTCTGGCAACCTAGGTTTTCACTTTAGCCCAGCTGAGGTTCAAGCAGAATTGAAACCTGCCATAGGTAATGAGCCAAAACCAAAAGGACTCAAAACCTCACAGCAATGTGCCGTCCTGATTCAATGCTCCAAAATATCTTCAAATGTACCCTTTGGATTAGATTGGGCAGAGTCTGCCCCAACTATTCTCATCAATAAGTAATAAGTACTGTTACTTAACATTATTTTAAACACTACTTTTGCCAGTAGTCTGTCTGTCTTCAGAAATTCAGGTTTACTTTCATGTATGGTCCTCAAGGAACCACTTGTTGGAGCCTGCTTGACTTCTCTGGGCTACATGAGTACGGATCTGGTTGTGCTATCAAATGTAGCAAGCAAAGATAAAGAATTTTCTTGTCCCTGCTTTCATATACCATATATCTCTACTGAGCTAGTTGTAAGAAATAACTGACAAATGACAGATACAACAACTCACAAGTGGGTAGTATATTTCCTGGGCTTCCTTTGAAGCACATGACAGGCTTTTAAAGGAAATGGCTGTCAAAGAGGCAAGGGTGTATTCCCTTTCAGTTGAGTGTAGCAGCTCACAGAACCTCCGTGCCTCTTTCTGAGGGATCTATTCAACACCTTCTGGAAATTCTGGGTGTGCTGGGGAAGAATGCCATTTAGGATAATAAGGATTTGAAACAACTGTATGAAATATCTTGGCAAAAAGATAAAATGTGTTTCTCTATTCTTATAGATAAAAAATATTTGTACTTTTTTTTTTAAAGAGCTACTTCCAAAAGTGGCTACTTTGCTTGAAATGCTAAAGTATCTCCTTATATGAGTATGACTGAGACATTTCAAAGCTATCAATATGAGAAAAACTGCTGGATGTCTGTCTACTTCCCAGATACACTGCCTTTCCAACATATTCAATGAGAAACAAGGCAAAAATAGAGACGTGTATTATATTCAGAGCTGTCCCATTTCCAATCTTGCAGCTATAACTTATGAATTCATTGCCTTCATCAATTTCATAGATGATTTGCTCCACAGGTAATAATTTGTAATGCTTTGTAATAATTTCTAAAATACCAAATGAGAAATTTAGATTAATACCTATAAATACTTCAAGGGGTTTTTTTTGGTTTTTTTTTTTTTGCATTAGGTTGGATTCTTGGTTTTTAAAACTGCAGTTGCAAATAAATTCTGATAGCTAGTAACAAGTAATTAAAAATAAAAAAAAACAAGTTTTCATATTGGAGCTGATACTATTTAAAATCTTCATTGATAGCCTGGATAGCACAACAAAAGGGTCCTGCATCATGTTTGCAAATGACATCAGGCTGGGTGGGTAGGTCCCCACAGTGAAAAGATGCTGAATGAATAAAAAAGTGGACTGAATATAAAAATGGAACTATAGTTTATGAAGTTCAACAAAGGCAAATGAAAAGTCTTTCATCTGTGATGATATAAACTCTTACAGTTGTACAGGCTGAGAACCACATATTTAGAAAAGTGGCTTTTCTACAAAAAGTACAAAATAATCTAGAAGGCTGTGGTAGGCAACGAGGTGAGCTCAAAGCATCCACACACCCTTTCAAAGATGGAGATTAATCAGACCCGGATTGCACCAGCCATCAGCTGCAGGGAAGTGACCCCTGGGACTGACTGTCCTGGAGCATCAAGATCAAGACACATTGGAGATGAGCTGCAGGTGACCTTGGCAAAGATAGGCATAGGAACTTCAACATGGGTGCAGATCCATAGGATCAAGCAGGATTGGTGGCAGTAATAAACTCAGCCCAATCACCACCAGGCAAATGTGATGTGACAGTCAGGGCTGAGGATTGGAGTAGGGATACATGTTTCATAGGTCAGACAAGAACTAGGGACACAACCTTATCTTAAACAAAGTTTCTGGGCCAAAAGGCAGGGGATAAATTTTTGCACAACAACTGGTCAGGACAATTAGTGCTCATGGGTGCACTCAGGGCCTTGACACTCTGAGAGCCGAGTTTTGTGTAGTAACTGAGTCTTCCCAGATTTAATCAGTTCTTTCCTAATGCCTTTCTAGTCATGTCTCTATCATTCTGTCTATTCATGTCCTCTGATCAAATTAGAACATTTCTTATGTCATGTAAAGTAGTTAATTTTATTGTACTTTTCATTTGTATGCTGCTGTTGTAAAACTTTTATGACTTGATTTGTTCTTGCAGTAGCTGATCATAAGATCATTTAAAAATACTTAGGTGTTTATTTAAAAAGCATTGTTTTCTATCTATTTGTATTTTTTCTATTTTAGCTAGTAGTATTTTAGTAATGAAGTCAAGTTTTTGAGCCTTACTCAAAAAGCAGCACCATGACAGTATGCAGTATACAAAATGCAAAGTGCAGTACTGTTGACTCATGACAGAAAAAGGAGCATTCTATTATTTTAACTTCAGAAAGCAAAGGGTGCTTTTCATGATGTGTTAAATATTAACTAATAATTGCTTTTCAGCTTTGTAGTTGTTTTCTTTAAAATAATAATCCTGTTACATTTTGGAAACTACAGAAAAAAATAATTGATTTCAAAAAATCAACATTTTTTACACAGGAACTTGAGGGAGGAGTGAACATGAAACAAAGTAATTTAGGATAAATTGGGACAAGCCACTCTGCATCAGCACCAGGGATCAATACTCCATCTGAACAAGATATAAAACATATTTTTAACTTTTCAGAATAAAACCACTTTCTCATATTCAACAACAAAAGCCTTCTTCAAAATAGTCAATCAAGTTTTGGACATATCCATCCATCAATATATTCCACATTTTGTGTACCCTAATTCTTGGGTTCTTATTTCACCCATCAGCTTAATTCTTTTCCCCTCTTCATTACTCGTCCCACCAGCTTTTTTAGCATTATTGCAGTCTTAGTAGTTACTAAATATAAATCCAGAAACAAATTTATACATCACAGTAAAAAATGTGGCACAGCAGCATTAAATTTTAGGTGACTTGCTCTCAAGTACGTAACACAGGCCCCCCAAGCCCAGTGCCAGGTTTCTAGACTGGCTAGACCAGGCTCTTATGGAAAAGGCTACACATGAAAAGGGATGCCTTCTACTGTGGTGGTCCAACAGTTATCATCTTAAACATAGTAGATCTAGATAGCATTCTTTACTCTGCCCAAATACCACGTGAGCTCTTCAGTTTCTCTGGCATTAAAGGCCCTGTAGCAAGGCAGAGCTCCTCCTCTTCAAGCTGTTGCAATGTTAATGGCCAATCTAGCAATCTTCAGTATCAACATTTAGGACACTCTCTCTCTACTAAATATCTATAAAGTTCAATTAATTCCCTGGATATTGGTATATTTTTTATTTCGTAATCTTTTGTGTTGGGCTTAGAACCGAATTCTCCCATTTGCCAGATAATTTCAATCTATTAAAATTAGACAACTCAGGTCTAACCACCCTTTAAGAATATCCTATGAAACAAAAAAGTTTCAACATGCTTAATATCAGTATCTCCACCACAAAGTACCCTGGTTCCTCAGCATCTCCAACAGTCATTAGGCATGAACAAAATCTAGAAGACAGAAACTGATTTTGGCAAGCTGCAGGAGGACATGTGTGGGAGTAGTTTGAAATGGGAAGTAAAGGGAATTAAGGGGCTAAGAGAATAACAGAGAAAAAAAGAAAATCCTGAAAGATAAATGGACAGATAATGAATATCAGAGAAACAACAGAAAAAAAAGAAAAAATCAGCATCTATCAGTCAGAAAATATCTAAGACTTTGGGGAAAGAAAACTGACAGTACATGAACAAAATTATTTGTGTGAGAAGGAGCAAAGAAATGAAAAGCTCAGGGATGTCTATGGAATAGATAGGAGAGACATCTTCACTATTAGGTTTGACATTCTTACTAAGCAGCAAGAAGGAAAATGAACATTTCTGTCTGTGAAAGAAAGAGATAAGCTAAAAGAGCTTTTTGAGGTAACAGCAGAGCCAAAAGGTAAAGCTTTGTATTGTGCATAAGAAAAAGCAGGTTATGCTGAGCGTCTGAGAGGGAGGGGCTGAACTTTCTCAGCAGCTCTACTGGATCAGAAAAAGCTACATTACTCCTAAAGCTGTAGTTCCTATTTCCTTGTAGGCTGTCAACAAAAAACAGGCAATAAAGATCCTTTATTAAACTTCCTACTGTTTTCACAAAACCTCAGACCTACATCACTTAAAGCATGAAAAGGAAAAGAAAGACTATGTCTGAGAAATATCCTGAGGGCCAGAAAATCCTAATCTTCTCTAAGGAGTGGAATCCTGTTGTTTTTGACTTTAAGAACAATTCTGGACAAAATACTTGAAAATGCACATTAAAGAACATTTGTGCAGTGGCAGGAGATTAACTCAATGATCTAATAGGTGCTTTGCCTCTCTAGCTTCTATCATTCTGGTTTAAATTGCTCTTTAAATTTAGAGAGTTAAAATTAAATAAAGACAAGCTGTCGCACCAGTATAAGCCTTTGAAAAATCAATTAAATGCATTCATCTGTGTTACAGCTCTCTCCATGGGCCAAATTCTTCCTTCACTTGTATTAATGTAGTGCTGTTGAAATCAGCATGAGAAATCTGAGTAACTATTCATTCCCATTCAGAAGATATAGCTTGTTTGGTAGTCAACAATCCTAAGAGTTTAAACTCTAAAAACATTTGGGGGCTTACTGTTGAATATTCTGTATTTGGATGCCTAGTAACATAAAATAATGCAGATTAAAATTGATTTTAAATCTCTGTTGGCCAAATACTGCTTTCAAATCCAGTGGCGTAAAATAACAGAATTTACTTTGAGCTGTCATTGATACTTAATGGTAAAAGCCATGAAGGACAGCAGTAACTAGAGTGCCTCAGAAAAAAACAGACATCGTTACCTCTGTGATGTCTTTCTAATCTCTATGAATGCTATTAGAGAAATGGCTGGTTTCTCAAATGACTGTCAGCTGATCTCACCCCTGAGTTTCACTTAATGTGTGTCTTTATCACAGAACAAGTAAGGTTGGAAGAGACCTTTGGAGATAAGCTGGTCCAACTGCCCTTCTCAAGCAGAGCTACTTAAAGTCAATTGACCAAAATAATTTTTGAAATATGTCCAAGGAGGAAGAATCCACAGCCTCCCAGGGAAACTGGTGCCAGTGCTCACAAGTTCAAAACAGTGTTTCTTGAAGTTCAGATGGAGCCCGCTGTGTTTCCTCTTTGTGCCCATTTTCCCTTGTGTCCTGAAAGTGAGCCTAACAGGAGACCCTTGCTCCATCCCCTTTGCATCTTACATTCAGGTGTTTATATACACTGATGAGATGCTACCCTGAGCCTTCTCTCTTCCAGGCTGAACAGTACCAGCTCCCTCAGCCTTTGCTGACAGGAGAGATGCTCCAGGCCCCATATTCATCAGCCCTTTTCTGGATTCTGTACAGTACATCCGTGTCTCACTAGTGCTGAGGAACTGCAAATCGTTCTCATTTATTGTTAAAAAATGAGCCTTATTATCCCTTTATTTTTCTATACAGAATATTTCTTTTGACTAGAACTTAAATTTATCACACACTTCCTGGTTTCCTTTATTATTTGTATAAATTTTAAATATTTGATTGAAAAAAAGCTGATTAAATAATCATTTTGAACGGATAAAAGCTTTTTATTCCTTGGCTTGCAACTGCAGTGATGTCAATTATGTCCCAGAGAGGGGCATATTATCAACCATAAAACTGTAAGTGACCTCTGCATCCCACTCATGAACTAAGCAACAATAAGATTGTTAGACAAAAAACTCTTTGGCAGAAGATTAAACCATTTTAGCTAGCAGCATGTTACTCAGTATGGGGACCATTTCTAGTGCAGGACTTACTGTTGTCAATTTCTAATGCATTCACAATTATTAGAACACATAATACCAGTCACAGCAAGACCTCTTTAATAATTATTTTAGTGGTAGGGAAATAGAGTTCTTTTTGTGGCGAGCAACAAACCACTGCTTGCACTCAAGAGAGGTCCACATTTCAACCCATGTTTTTATGATTTATTTATGATTAGATCAAACATCTAATCATAAACACATAAGTATTTATGTATTATGACATCATTGTACTAAATAATAAGTCTGTAGAAAATTTTATTAAATTGGAAAGGCTCTGGCTAATTATCTGTCATTTGTTGTGTACAAATAAACTCAAACCATACCATAATTATCTTGACCAGTGTAAAAATAACTGATTATATATAAAATGGTATAGTAAGATCCTGGCCCCAGGATCTTACTTTCTTTAACTCTTCTTAACTTTAGTTCTTCTTTAACAGTCAAAGGGACATAGTATTCCTTCCCTTCTTTCATTCAGACACAATTTGTCTGTCAGCATGTGCTGATACAAAGCCTGGTCCTAGAGGAACAGAATAATATATTTTTTTGCCTGGGCTCTTAAATATGTGTCTTCGCACTAGGGTAAAAAAATATGTCATGCTTATTTAAAAAGTGCTGTAACTTCCACTGTAAAGCTGATTCCTTTCTTGCTCTGCTTGGCAGTAAGCCTGCAGCTACAGCTAAGTCGGACACTGTCCTGTTTAACAAGTGGTCTTCCACATCCACAAATATAACTGCTGTGCCTCTTCCAGCCATAATTCACCTCCTCTCACAACAGTGGACAATAGGTATGGAGTTAAAATTAGCTGCAACATAAACATATTAGGATTGATTTTGTAATGTGCAGGACAGGCCACAGTGTGATTGGATTTGCATGTGTGTGGAGAGAAAAAAGCTAAACATGAAGCTTTTATGCAAACCTATACTTCCCAAACACGGCTCTCCTTCTCACAACCAGACACAATTTCTCTGTGGAGACACACAAAAGTGAGGCAACTATTGCTAGTTTTGAGTTCCCCACTTTTCTGTAGGAAAGAAATTTCCCTTGATGTTAAGGAGTTGTCATACCCTACAGAACTGAATATCATGAACAATCTGTCTGAGTCTGGACCACACAGGGACGCCATAAGCCTTGATGGAACTCAAGAACTTTGTTTGAGGCCATCAAGTAATCACAGAAGGGGGATAGTATGAAAAAAATTTCAAAGTCAAAGAGAGCAATAAAGGTGTACCTATGATTAAATTGCTGATTCAGTGTTCAGCCTGTAATGGAGGGAAATAGTGCTGGATTTTTTTTCTTGCTCTACTCATATTTTACTCATTCTGTATCTCAGCCTTGCACTTTGATAATCATGAAATATTCTGCTATATCATCCACCTTCTAAAAAATTAAATTACCAGAAATGATGAGCACTGAAACACAGTAGACGTGAAAAATCTGTAACAAAACAGTGCAGTTAATCAGCACTGCAAAAGGGAGGTATATCAGAATACTTTTTTTTTCATGCTACTGCATTGGTAGAATGATGAAAATAAAAATTAAAATGAACCTATTACTATGGTCATTGGATATCCAAGACAATATGCTCAACAGCTAATCTCACTGGATTAACAGGATATCCAAGATATACTTTCTGGTTTTGTACGAGCTTCTTCTCAGCATTGTCATGGCACAGTTAATTTTCAGTGGGATTCTGAATTTAATGAGGTCCTTTAATAAGGAAGCCTACTAATATTCACACTTGGGAATTAACAAGGCATCCCAGTCTACGAGCAAATGAATATTTTTCCCTTCAGAAAACTATTAGACAACCTGTGTATGCCTTATATTGGTGATCACTGTGCCTGCATTACCACAGGTTCAGAAAATTTGATGCCTCTGCAAACAAGATTTGCCCCACTTTATGAGGATTTACCTCCTCACTTTTTCTCCTTTGTTTTACCACAGGGAGCTGCTGTTTCATCAGCTGTACTGACTGTGTCTCCAATCCAGTGCCTTTAGCTTTACCCTTTAAACTGGTGGGATTTCAACAACATAAGAAAAAGTATTAGATATGTGAATGGGCATGTGAATGTGTTAAAGAACACACATGCATATGATACCAGAGGTTTAAGACAAACTTACCAGATAAAACACAATCTGCCTTGGTTATTAATTATCATGACCATTCTAACAAGATAAGAATATTTAGCTTCTACATGTTGGAAATCAGAAATGATAATCATTACTTTGTTAAAGGCCTTCTAAATTTCTTTCTCATGCCTTCATTCACATTCAGCTCTCTGAGCTTGGGAATGATCAGCAAAATCCCCACTGAGGACTACTGTGCAGGTAAAGGTGTGTATTGTAAACTCTTTAATGCATTGATTGAACTTGTTTTCAATAAAAGACCCCAAACACCTATATTTTGCTCATGCTTGTTAAAAAAAAAAAAAAAAGCTTAAAGCTTTAAGCTATTAGAAAAATTCTCATGATTCTGTGAAAAAAAAAGGTGTTGGGACCTTCTAATCTTTTGCTATCACAGGTTTGCAGTCTGCCACAGTTGCTTTATGCCAGTGCCCGTGATCCTGGGCAGAGCAGCAGAAATTCCTGCTGAGGGCAGCTGGACAAACACAATGTACATCCTGCTCGAACACACTACTCATGTTTTGGTTACACTGCCACAAAATCACAGAATTTTTAAGGTTGGAGAAGACCTTTAAGATCATCCAGTCCAACCATCAATCAGTCACCACCACCTCACTCACCACTAAACTATTTCCTCTAGTGCCATATGCACATGATTTTTTTTGAAAACTTCCAGGGATGGTGACTCCACCATTTCCCTGGGCAATGTATTCCAATGCTTTACAACCATCTCCATGAAAGATTTTACTAAATGTCTAATCTAAACATCCCCTTGCACAACTTGAGGCCATTTATTCTTGTCCTGTCTATTGTTAGCTGGTAGAACAAGCTGACCCCCACCAGGCTACACCCTTCTTTCATACACTTTCATTCCTCATAAGAATTTGAAAAATAATTTCCCAATGGGAAGAAAGCTAATGGAATGAGAGTTACAGCTGGAGAAACAAAAGAAGCAGCAAGATCTGGGAATAGAGCCGGAGAATAGATTGCCTGTAGTCTGCTCATCAGAGAGGTGTGACTGATTTCTCTGGAGTTTGCTGCCTACAGTTCTGATTAGTGGTTCTTTACACATCAGGTGTAACATCTTGCTACACATCATCTGTACACATCTTGTGCACATCAAGGTCCTGCAAGCTTAAGTCACAGAATCACAGAATATTCTGAGTTGGAAGGCATGCAGAAGGATCAAAAAGTCCAGCTCTTAAGTGATTGATCCATAGAGGGATTGAACACACAACCTTGGTGTTTCAGGCTCAAACAGGGAACGGCTCCACATTTCAGTGTGGGTAAAACCATAGCCAAAGTCCTTAAGAATTAAATATATGTTGAATTCAAAGATATAGCTGGATGTGAGGAGGAAAAATTAGAGATAATAGAGTTTGTTAACTTTCTGAAAAATTCCAAACAATATGAGAATCTGGGAGAAAAAAATTCCAAAGGAGACAGTTCTGACAGGTTTTCCAGGTACTGGGAAAACATTTCTGGCTAAAGCTACAGCTGGAGAAGCTAATGTACCATTTTATCACAATCAAGGGTTCAGAGTTCTGCAACCTTAGAAAATTGTAGAATCACAGAATGGTTATGGTTGGAAGGGACCTTAAAAAGATCATCTAGTTACAAGCCTCCTAACATGAGCAGGAAACCTTTTCTCATTTCAAAACATATATGTTCAGCAGTCCAGAAAGCATTAATGGGTAAAAAATGGCTGAAAAGATTATAAAAACAGTTTGAGGAATAAACATAGAAAGGGTAGGACACAGAGAGACTGAGAGGAAGGTTGGCATAGGAAAAAAGGGAAAATGAAAAATGAGTACTACTTGGGCTGAATCTTTAAGGAAAGTCTGGAATAATCAGGATGCCAGCTACATTTTTCTACCTTCCAAAGCTCAGTTTAAAGTCAATTCCATGATCTCTAAAGTCTTTGTAACATTCCTCCCTGTGGACTGTACCCTGTCTCTCTGAGGACAGTTGTTTTTGTTTTTTCCACAATCCATACCACTTTCTCTCTACCTTATTTAGTCTGACAGGTTTCTCTTTTCAGTGATCCAGTTTTGCTTTTCTCTCTCTCCTACCTTTGTGCTTTGACTCTAATAACTTTCCTTTCTGGTATTTGGCAGTCAAACACAGTCTGCTCTCTCTAAGAGGACTTGTCATATTAATTTAAGCTTTACCTTGACAAACATGTAAATACAGGCTTAATTTTCGGTTTGAACTTAAATGAGATAAAACGCATTTAATGACTTGCTTAAAGCAGGACCTTGGTTTCATAATTCTGATCTCATGTTCAAGGTGTGCACACAGTGATTAATATATTTATAAGTTATTAAGAATGCTGAAATTTTTATTTGCACACAAAAGCAATAGTTTTGTAAAATGTAATGAGTTGAAAATTGCCAGTCTGGCAGAATACGTCTCTGAAAATGACTGTGTGCTATTTCTCTCTGTGTATGTGCTCACTGTCTAAAAGCAAGTTGTTACACAGCATTGGGCATTACAATTTGTGTTCTTTTCAAAAAGAAACCAAAAGAATCCTGAATATATTTACAAAGCAAATTATGTATTGAACCTTTCCTTGTGCTACCACCACTTGCAAATGTTTCCATTAAAAAAAGCAGAGCATAGAAGATGGAAGACAATTTTAGCAGCAGTTCATGTTGTGTGCTACTTCTGCTCTCATTATGCAGTGTATACACATTCCTTAATATGTTTTCAGAATGTTTCTTTTCCACTTCAAGCCTATTGCTATCAAAATTCATGTATGAACTTATGCAAATAAAATAATGTAGGGTACTGGTCTAGAGTCTGAGCATCATCCCATTGGTTTAAATATAGAATCGGTGTTATTTTCAGTATGACTGAATGCATTTATACTAGTGTAAGGAAATTTTGATAAGATGTTTCCTGAGAGGAACAGCTGCTTTTATTCCCTTCTGAAATGGAGTTTTTGCTTGTATCTTTAACAGTAAGGACTCCAAAAGGCAATAAATGAAGAAGAAGCTATGAGTCAAGGCTGTTAACAAAGAAGGAAATTTAGAAAACGCATAGTCTTACTGTTTAGTATTTTGGATTTGTCCAGTTTTGTTGTTTTGTTTTAGGGTTTCTTTTCTAGTTTGTTTTCTTGTTTTTTAATATTAAATGAAATATAAGGAACCCTGTCATACTATAAAAAGAGTATGTGGGGAACTTAAAATTTCACTTAACTTTTCACTGAAAACTTTTCAAAGCTAACCACAGACTTCAATACCCTTCACCTGACATCTGAGATTGCCAGTCAACTAAGGATTACCTTCACTAAGAGTTTATTAATTTCTGTCAGTTCTGGTAGTATCAATTGAATTTTCCAGTATATTCTTAAGAACTAAAAAAACCTCCAAACCTCACCACTCCAAAAACAACCACACTGAGAACTCCATTGTGACAGAAATCTTTGTCAAGCTCTGTGGAATAGATAAGTAACAGGGACAATATCGCATTCTTTCAGAGTCTTATTAACATTGTGAACTCTTGCACTAATACTCCAAGCATGAAAACTTCAGTATTTAGCACAGATTAGAACAGTCAGAATACAGGGCAATCACTATTGCACAGTGATTTCCCTAATGTCTAATAACCTTTATAATTCCACTAACATAAGAAAGTAAAACTGTGGTAAATTTCATTTCACTAAATTTTGTATTAGGAAGGAGAAAGAAGTGACCTTTGGCACAAATGGTAGAAATGCAAGTACCTGCAGTGATCATTCTGACAAGAAACGCAAGATAGTAATTAGGAGAAACTGACTCCAGACACATATCTTCAAAAATGTGACTTAAGGGCTTGTTCTACTGATTCCCTTCCTATGTTAAAAAGAAAAAAACTCCAAATCCCAAATCCTCATATTGTAAAAAGGTACCACTTTTTTATGTTTGATATGAAATTTTTTTTTTCTCTAAATACACAGTAATTCCATCACTTCAGAAGTATTCACAGAATTAGATGGGAAAATCTGTATAAAATCAGTGACACAAAACCACCAAAAAATTAGGCTATTCCTTAGAAATTGAATGTTCTTACAATTCTACCCTGCCACAACTCAGATCAACTCCTCCTGAACAGTCTATTTAAGAAACTGTGGCAAGATATTTTTATATGGTGAAATGCCCTTGTACTTCCTATAAATTCCCACTACAGTCATTGTGGAGAAGAAATGAATGAAGCTGAACAGGTTATGGCAGGCCTCTGAAAGATGGGACAGAGTTCTAATATGTTTCCCCTGATCTCAGTTTTTTTTTGCATTTACCATTACATCCTTTACTCCCTTAGAAAAGCCTGAAATATTCTGGATGTAACCCATAGAACCTTCTGATCCATATAATCATTGGTTGGTTTCACTGAAAAAATGACAAAATCCTCTCAGTTTCCATGCTGCATTTCTTTGGTTTCTCAGACTTACAGTAGTCAGCATGGCCTGATCTGGTGTGTTTTAAAAACTGTGCTGGGTGGTGAAGGTATTGTGTAAAGTATTACCTGGTGGTAACTTCAACAGTGATTTGAGATCACCATAGAGCTTGTGACAGGCCTGCACAACACTACTGATTTGCATTTGGACTGTTCTTTCTGCTATTTATCTTTTCAACAGATATAAACCTGATAGCTTCCTGTTAAACAAGTGCATAGGGAGATGGTTTCCAGCTACAGAAGGTTCTTCATCTGGTAAGGAGTGATATGAGAAGATTTAAAGTTAAATAATAAGACCTATAAATGAAGAGGCTGTTTTTAGTATTGGTTTTGATATTTGATTTTTTGATATAAAATCTGAAAGATTTTATCTGATAGAAGTCTCCTATTACAATAGATTTAGAATAGCAAATCTGGACTTTCACCTTTGTGAATGTTGGGAGTGTTTAAATAACGGCATTGCATTTTCATGTGAAATATTTCATTTCAAAAAGTATCGTATGCTTGAAAAATAAATGTTGTGTTTGATTGTTTGTTTTATTAAAACCAGATATAGGAAAGACAGCAAAATGTTGAATCCAGACTAGAACTGGCAGACAGGGATAAAGGCAGATTTTGATGCTGTAATTTGCTAGTGTCCTATGTATGCATACAAGTTAACAAAATAAAACCTGGTTGTGGTTGTCATTTAATTTTGAAACTTAGTCTTTCACCCAAACCTGAATGAGTTGCTTAGAGACACAGAAGTTAAGATTTAGGATTCTCAATAAAATTAATTACATAATGCACACTGTTCACACAATTATAGTCTCACAGCCAAGGGAATCTAACATTAGCCACGAATATAGGATTTGACTTAAAATGAACCTCTCTCTCTTAAATCTTTCCTCCTAAATACTTTCCTTATCATTCATTTAATTAAGGCCTACAGTGAATATTGTGAATAGCAAACTCCTTAAGGTCATTGTGACCTGTGAAAAATAAGTGCATTTCTCTAGTGGATGAGTAAACACTGATAAAGTTTAGGCCAGTGAAATAACCAAAAGGAAAGCAATATACTGCAGTCCCAACAGAGACAGACACTGTCTGCTATGCCCTTATCTTCATTTACAAATGATTAATTGTTGATCCTGACTTTTTCCCTTCACCAGCTTCTCTTATTCACAGTAAATTATACAGGATATGAGGCAGACTATTCAAGGCACAAGTTTATTATCCGTTTATTCTGTCTGATTAGCCAAAACCTTCATTGTATTACACAGGGGAGTTCATTATGCCTCTACTGGAGTTAAACTTATAGATAAAATATTCAGAATAATCTCTTCAACCTGAAATTAGACTGTTTTGCTTTCCCTAAAAAGCTCAGTCTTGTTTCCAGGTCAGCATAATTAAGAGTAACTTCAGCTTTAGGTAAATCTGTTATTTTAGTTTTTAGAGCCATTTTCCAGGTTACAAAAAAAACCCCAAAAAAGTAAGTAAAAGGTCAAATTAAGTTCATAATTGTGGAAGCATCATCCTACTTTAATTTTTTTTCATCTCTAAAATCTATAAATAGGACAGGAGAAATCAGGAAAGGGTTACACTGACATGATCTACTTTCTAAGAATTGATAGCTTTCCTGCATTCCTAGCTCAGGAAAGCCTGTTCTCAAATTAAACACTGCTACCATTTCTAGAGGCATAAAATACAATTTCTGCACCAACATCTCTTACAAGATACCTCCATTGCTAGTAGCACCATATCCCAATGAGCAACAACATTAAGTGTTCTTACCTAAGACCATTTAGGAACACTGAGAAGTTTGCAAGTATATTTATAATATTTTTAAATGCTTACTTAACACTAATGAATTCGAGCTACTACTGAAGCATCATTTTGAAGCTTTATATCTTGAATGCAGCATTTATTATGCACGGCCATACAACACTGCAGAAGACAGAAATTTTTGATTAGAAGCTATAAAAATCTAGATTCTTTCTGCTATGAAGTCCTAATAATTCATATCTCTGAAGCAGCAACAGTATGTAGAAAGCAGCAAAATTAATCAAGAGAGCCAGAGTTTTGGGGAAAAGTGTCTATTATTTCTAATGAACTCTCTTTACCAGTTCAGCAATTCCAGTGCAATTGCTTTTCTGAGCAGACATATTACATTTTATGATGTAATACTTTCTAGACAATTAAGGCTACTCAACTGTTTAAATCAATAAACTACACCTAAAGAGTCAGTTCTGTTTCACTAGGGCTAAATAAATTCCCTTGTGTGTTTTAAACATCTTCTTTGATAGGTAAATAATCCCAAATCAGGTAAGGAATTTTCTTATTTTGGATGAATATGTAAGTTAAGCCTGAGAAGATACATTTTTAAAGCAATAAAATCCATATGGAGTTTTTTTGTTTGTTTCATTTTTTGTTTTGGGGTGGTTTTCATTGTTATTGTTTTTGTTTTGTTTTGTTTTTTTATCTAGATTTTGATGTTGAAAAATATCAAAATGCCAGGAGAATTTTATTGCTAGCTAGAATAAGAACTAAATGAAAGGCAAAGTAATTCTAACCTAGTGTTTAAATATTAACCAGACACCCAAACAAAAACCATAGCTACAAATATCTAAAGCCACTTTGTGTTTCATACACCTGACTGATGCGTGCCTCAGGGATATTTGCTGATTCTCACAGGTTATACATGATTGATACCTCATGCATGAATAGAAGAGCTACTGCTCCTGATAAAATTTGGTTCCTAAACAGAAATTACTCACAATAGCTGTGGAGTGGGCAAAAAAAAAAAAAAGCCTTAATTTAGTATAGCAAAGGCAGCCCTAGAAATTTCCTGGTGTTCTTATAAGAGACATTGCACATTTAGGGGTATCACTGTAGTAACTGTCAAATTAAATCTTGCATGCAACATATTTTAAGGTGAAAGATTACCCGAACAGAATATTGTTAAAGAAGCACAAACTACAACAACAAAACCCCAAACATATACTGCTCCACTGAAATGGAAATCATGGGTTAATCAGCATTTTTTTTAACCAAGCACACTAATGGAGAAATCCTTCCCGTCAATAAACAAAACATAACTTTTTTAACTCCTTAAAATAAGAGGTTAGGTTTGCCATATATACAATTAATTTACAAACCAAACAGTTAGTGGTGAGGTGAGCCTCACATAATGCAATTATAAATTCAATATTTTTTCTTGAATGAGCTTACTTTGCTTGAGATACTTGATTATTCAGGGGTCATTAAAATTTCCTCCTACATCTCTGGAGGGCTAATTCTGGTGTAACACCATATCACATTTATATCTATGAATAATATTAGTATACTCCATTATAGTATAGTAATATCAATATACATTCACCATTATAGTATAGTAATATCAATATACATTCACCAGTTTCACTTTAGGAGTTTCACATTCTACAGGTCTTTTTCTCAGGCCAGAAATTACCTCCAAGCTATTGGGAATAACTGCTGCTCTCCATCCAATTGTTGTAAAAGGCCTTTGAGCTCCTTTACAGAAACAAGCGGCTGTTGAATGATTGTCTCCCAGTCACAGAAAAGAGAACATACATCTGCCTAAGCCAGCAGCTTAGGAGCATGCTGAAACAATCTTTGGGTGTTGTTTTGAGAGGGAAGTGTAGCAATGTATTTAATGGAGGAAAGTACAATGACAGTAGATTCAAAATACAGGTAGATGAAAGAGGAAGGGTTATGTGTTCAAACACACTCTGTTTCAGCCAAACTCAAGTAAAAGGAGTTTAACTACTGAAATTGAGCAATACAATTAGTTCAAAATTGCACATGTTAGAACAGGTAAGGGCATTCATTTGTTAAAGAAATCTACTGTTACCGTACAGATTACAGAGTAAAATATCAGTTGTAACTTCTAGATCAAAGAATGGTTTTTGTGGTTCTTCATTCATTCTAGACTCAAATATTTGTAATTTAGCAGAATTATTTTTTAGGGTTCTAGATGTCATGATGGGTTTCTGCTGAAATTTTGGCTCAAGAGATATTGACATAACAGTAACAATATCCTTTTACATCTGTCTGATGTTAGTTGTGACAGATAACAATTGTTAATTTCTCATTTTTAAATGATGAGAGTAAATAGTTTTTAATCCTAAATGTAAGAGATTTTAATAACTGTTCTCATGGAATGACTTGGAAAATCTGGAGTGTCTAATAAATTATAGTATTATAAAACAACTGAAAATGGAAATTCTAATTTGAAATACTCAAAGCATTTCCAAAGTTGTATTACACTAGGGAGAATTCTTTGCCTTTTTTAATGTGAGAAAAATGAGAATTTCTTCCCTTCACTGATGTTCAAATGCCTCATTGAAGATGTTGTGAAAAACATTATTAGCGCATATACAAGAAAGAAACTTGATGAGAAAGTGGAGGAGTACCATACAAGCCCAAGAACAGACAAGCCCTTGGTTGTCTCTCAGTGACCTTGCCTTGCACCTCTCACACTGCAGGCCAAGTCCATTTTCCTAGGCTGTGAATAACTGGTGTGGGAAGAAGTTCCATATCAAACTCAAACTTTCTTTCAAGAAAAAAATTCCTTTTAAACTGAGGCACTCACCACAAACTAGATATTTTTTTTTTTTCAATTAGTCACATAATTAGAAATTATTGTGGAAAACTAGTCATGACAACCAACATAAACTCTGTTTATAGTGTCCTTTCAGGGTAAGGTGACAATGTTACAGTGTTTGGATCTCCAAGGTCTTTTGAGAAATCCACATAAACTCCATCTTTCATGAGTCACTGAATGACCTAGAGACTCACAGTGGAAATGATTTGAATCAGAAAACTGCTGAGATTCTGGCCTGCCTTCTCTGAGAGCAGTCTCCTGTTCAGCCCTGGTCACAGCATGACTGCAGAGAGTGAGTGGTGGGTTGGGGGAAGGAAGCTTGGAGGTAAAACAGCACGCCATCCTGAGTTTTGTTAGTTTAAAGGAAGGAAAACTTTACTTAAAATTATGTTTACCCCCCTATATTATGATTTTTCCACACAAATTCATTTTTTTCTACCTTTCAGTGCTTTAAAAGAGGGGGATGATCAGAAATATATATTTTGGGGTATATTTTATATATACATATGTATATGTTCACACACACATATATATTCACACACACCCCTATATACTTAAGTATGAAATAGTTGCTACTTGCAAAAATCACTTATCCACAGGCAACTGTGGCCATACTAAGCTGGAGGAGGTTGACACTGCATTCAGACAGTGTGTAGAGAAAGAAATTAGATAAACAGGGATGCCTCATAATGAAGTCAGCTTTGCTGATAAGAGATCAATCTATCTGATTGCTGACTTCAGCTTGCTTCCTGTTGTTGCAGAAATGTACTGTGTAGAGAGATAGCAACACAACAGTCATTTAAAAACTGAAATTGCAGATGTAGTCATCATGAAACCAGGAATTGGTTTGAAAAACCAAAAAACTACAAACACCTCCTTCACTTCCCACTTGGATTTAAAACCAGAAACACTTTTAGTACAGAGTTACAGAACGTGTGTGTCATTTGGGATTTATAATTTTGACATGAAATTCTATAAATATGCATATAAAAACATAAAAAGGAAGCTTATATTCGGGATTAATTTTGATATTTTGTGGCTGGATAGCAACTACACCCGGAAAATCACTAGTTTACTTTTTGGAAAACAGATGTGCAAAGGAAATGTTTTAAACATTGACATTATGCAAGTCTCTGTCATTTTGCAGATTCATTGAACCCCATGGAGGAAAAAGCAAACAAATGAGATAAATATTTTTCCACTTTCAGCACCTAAATAAGAGAAAATCCACCAAAAGTGTCTTGCAACTGTCTAGAATGTGTGGTTGCTTAAAATACAGCATAATAGAAGTATATATATAAGATATAACATGTGTATCATTATTTGCAAACTTTTGTATAATTTCCTGTTTAACACATTAATATGTACTTGCAATGAAAGTTTTATAATCATTTTAAATCAATGTGTTAGAGTATGCAACATTTTCTAGATATTACCCTATACAAGCATTATTCTCCATGAGAAAGTGGAAGAAACAAGGTAAATAAATTTTACTCTACAATTAAAGCAAATGTACATAAGCAAGAACCAAAGAGTAAATCACTTCCTTTGCTGCAGCATTTGTTTAAAGAACTTGAGCTCATTTCTCCTTTAACATGTCAAAGAAATTTGTAGACATAAGGAGCAGAGATATGAAAGTATGCCAATGCAGTAAAAAAATTGACAAATTAACAGAAAATAAGGAGAGGGGGAGGGAGGAAAGAAGGCAGGAAAGAAGGAAAGATGGAGTAATTTAGGAAATCAGCTATCCAAAAGCAGAATTATATACACATTTAGTACTTAGGGGAATCTTTGAGTTTGTTAAATGGACACAGTCATTCCTAAAGAAGATAGCATTTACTCACAAAGGAATTATTTTTTTGCCTCCTGCTGCCACAGTGAGTCTCCTCATATCGGTAATTTCACTTTTATCTTCTTTTAATAAGAAAACTATCAACAAGATTAAGATTGTATTTCAATATTTTCGTTATACTTGGACATTCCAAGACTTTTTTGCTCCTATAAATCCAGATTTCCAATGCAGTAACATACAGCATTAGCAGTAGTCTCACACTTCAATTATTTTTTTAAATCATCAAGAAGGCAGGACTTATTTTTGTGTCTTCAGATCTCTTTGAAGCCTTTGATATACAAGATGTCTGAGGGTACAGACGTGAGAGACAAAGATTAACTTAACTGCATTCTTATCTTTCTTCTGAGTGAAATGAAGACTGGAATTATGCATCATGTGTTCCTGGTCTCAGTCATATAAAAAATTGAAGTGTTTTACTTTGCTCCTATTCTGGGGAGCATATAAAAGCCCACATAGAAATGCTCTGATACTGTAGAAAACTGACATCTTAAGAATATATCTGAGAAAGTGTAGCCTTTTTAATCTATATATTTAGATGCAGACAGTATAATCAGTTATGCTGGTAAGACTAGATTAGTTCTCTGCTTTCCCTACACACATATGCAGACAGAGCTATTTTTTTCCCATAAAAATAGTGACCTGAAATCCTTCAAAACATTAAAAGTGGGAATCAAATATATTCTCTTTCTTTCAGAGAAGAAGGCCTAGCCCTCGGGAAGAATGGCTGGAAATTGCTTGCTCACTAACTGAAGATGGTTTAAAAGCTACTGTGTAGTACTGGAAACAATAGATTCTCATCTGAAGGAACAGGTACATCAGTTTATGTTACCAACATCATTAGATCACCAACTTTTTTGCATCCACATCTTCAAGTACTGTTAAGAAATATGGTTCCTCTGCTCCAGGAATGATTTATTGTATTACACATGCATTACTTAGAGCTATCTCTACCCACCTACACAAAATATTCAATCACTTTCTTCTTGAGCTTACTTCTTATTCAATTATTAGAATCAATTCTGACAGTTTCCCACACCTAGTTATAAATATTCTTCTGCTAATTTTTGGTTTGAAGAACATAGATGATCACAAAAGGGCATAAGTGATCTTCCAAAGCACGTGTGCTTTCTATGTCATATTAATTTTTATATATCCTGCTATGTAAACCTGAGCATCCTGGAATTTTTGCTCATTGCAGTATAACAACTCTTTTGAAATAAAAAACTCTTGAAATAAGCATTCTCTAGCATAAGCACAGTACACAAGAATTACCAGTCCATCACATTTAACTCAACTGATCCTCATCTCATGGTGATTTCTGAACTATGAATCTGTGCTGTCTTACAGACAGGACATCCTACACATATCAGTATTTTGTTATATTCAATCAGACAATATTTCTGTGTAGCTTCAGTAGTTGTCCTCTCAGCTAGGTCCCTCTCTAATCTGTCTCCCAGGTTCCACACATCTTTTCCATCAAAAACAATACTAATCTTTGTCATGCCTTTGCTTGTCTTCATCCTTTATACTTCTCTTTCAGCCCTCCTGGCCTAGTGCAAATCTCAGGGAAAATGTAACTGGTTTAATTATTCTTGGCTAAAAGTAGATGGTAGAAAATTATTTTTTCTTTCATCTGGAAGAAAATTATAAACGCTATCATTTGTACTTTAAAATGGATTGTATCACAAGGAAAAATCGAATTTCAAATAAAAATTATTGCACTCAATAAACAATAGCCCAAAATAAACCCCAAACAATCCTCACTGAAATGCAGATACACAAAGTTTTCATGGGACAACTTGTTAATTATTATGACCTAACCAATTATGCAGCCAATTGTAGTGGCCACGTTTTTGATTTATTTTTTTGGAATCTCACACTATAAAATATCTTTTAATATAAGTGAATGGGACTTTCTCCGTGGTTTTGGTTATTTTCCAGAATGAAATTCTTTTCCTAACAGGTCTGTTTAAGGCCATTTCATAAGATCTGTTATAATTGCATAACTTAAGCAATTAAATAAATGCCAAATAAATGAATTAATGTCAATGTATACAGGGTAAGAGTAGATTGATTTGTATCAGTACAATGTCACATTCCTAATTTTCTTTACAATGAGAGAAATGAGTGAGAGCTTGATGCACATTAGACAGTAAAAGTGCAACAGTGATTCAGCAAGGGACATTAGGAACATTAATGAACAAACATAACAGTATGAAAATGAAACACTTCAGAATGCAGAACAGTTCTCTGTAAAAATAAAACCAGGGAACCGTAGCATTTTAAAATAAAGGCATTCCCAAAAGATGCATGCGATGCAACTGAAAGCAGAAACTCTTCAAATAGAGTTGTTAATTTAGAGTAGAACTGAGTCCTGCACAAAGAAACTAGCAAGAGCATATTGTTAATTGAATTCAAAGTTGTGAATTAGTCTCAAAACAAACATTTGATGCTGTCCAATTCCATGGAATATACATTAAATTAGTCTAGTTGTAGATAAGAGAGATGCTGTGTTCATCCTCTCACAGCTGGAAAAGTTTCCCATAGTGGAAGCATATTGTGAACCAAATTAGCTTCATCAGCAATTGTCACCCATTTTTTGGATGCTCCTGTTCCCAACATTTCCTTCAATCCCAGCAAGTCTGCTTGGCATTGTGTCCCCTACAGAAGATTTAAAGGTGCCTGTGTCTGCCTGCACTCCGAGGCCATACGGTGACTGCTGGGAGCAGCAGACACTCATTTCTTTTAAGTGCTAAACCAGACAGCAGATGGTTGATGCCTGACTGATATTTTCCAGCACTTTATGCCATGTAGGACCATCTGAAGGATTTCCACATTAAGAAATAGTCATAACAATTTATGAAAATGTTTAAAATAGCTAAAAGCTTTATAGTTGAAGCGCTGCAGTGCTAAAGGTCTGGAGTAAAACTTTTTCTTCAAAGAGCCTCTGCATACCTCTTTTCAGATAATCAGAAGTACACTTTTCTGGATGCTTCAATAATGACTGGGCTTATTCAGAATATATGTGGCATGTGACACCCAGGATCAGCTGGAAGAATATGCTAAAGCCAATTGCTTTTCTTAGAAGTAAACATGAGGATTATGTTTCCCACAGAATGTCTCTATATAAATGAATTATTAGTTTACTTAAAAGGAGAAAAAAAAAGTGATTCTGTTACACAACTCAAACAATTAAATAAACATTTCATGGAGTTCCTAATGCTTCCCTTAATTCTTGCCTTATTTTTTGAACTTCATCCTCTTTTTTTTTTTAAACTTTTATAAAGCTCAAACATAATCTGTCAAAAATAAATTGGTAGAGGTCTAAGATTAATAATGGTTAAAGAGGTTCATAGGCAATTAACTGTCTGTAATTAGCCTTGTTGTTAACTAGAAACACTTGACAATTAAAAAAAAAACCCAACAAAATTTAGAGCAATATCTGATCAAGGCTACCACAAGAGGGAGAAGAGATGGAAATTGATTCTTTCCACCAGTTGCTCCTTCACACCATTTTTTAATTGATTCTTTCCACCAGTTGCTCCTTCATGCCATTTTTAAAGTGGCAGAAGAATCTTGGCCTAGGAGTACTGCCAGTCTAACAGATGGCTGTAAGTGCTGCTAGTCAGGAGAAATCAAAATGTGCATCAATTTTGAGGATTGGGATTATACTCTTATCCAAGGGCAAAGCAAAAGCCTGAGCCAGATTTTTTTCTCAACTATGAAGGTGGAAAGGTATACAAATTAAAAACTTAATTCCTTTTTTTTTTTATGATCTTAGTATCAGAGAATGGAAACTTTTGGTCTTTAATAAAGGACCATCAGGAATAAACCCTGCTTTAGGTCTATTTAGATCTGAATCTTTCGAGGTTGCTTCTCAAGTCTGACTTTGTTGGTCAGTCTTACAAGACTGACCGTGCACTTGTCTTGACCCTGACCTCTGTGAGTAGATCTACACTGACATTTAACTTGGAGCCTTGGACTCTATTCAGGCTCAAAACTCTTATGTTTTCCACACAACCTACACAGTGCCTCACTTTTCCTTCTCAGGTCTTAATCCTACTGAGAAAACAGAAAGAAAATAAATGGACTGACTATAACTCAAATAATTTCCTTCAAGCAGTCTGGATACAACCCATGTAATAATTACTTTGAGTACAGTTAATGAAAGATAAAAAGTTGTTACAAACACAGGGTTTGGGTTTTATTTATCTGCTCTGATAATTTCTGGTGTTGGTCCAGTACACCATATCTTACTGCATATTACACCAGTAAGACTGGATTTGGATATCTTAATTTCTTTTCCTTTAAAGCTTCTACAAGAGTAACTGTCTTAAAGCAACACCTTTTATTTCATATTGCAATACATACAAATAATTTGTCTCACTTGATCTAGTATTTCATTGGTGAGACAGCTTGGTGAGACAGCCTTTTCTCCAGCCAAAAAACTGAAAAGATATAACTTTCTGAATTCAGTTTTTCTGTTTCCTGCTGATTTAATGTGCTTTGCTTTCTCTGAGAGCACTGGAGTAACTGATGCTACTTAGACATTGTATCTTAATGGCATTTAATCCCTAGTACTCATTGGAGAACACACACACATTTTGCTGTCACCTGTGAAAAATCAGAAGGAATTTTTTTTTTTTATTTCTGCAGAACAAAATTCACACTGCTAGAGATAGACCTGAAAAGAGACCAATGAACAAAAAATCCTAAGCCCCCTGCAATTTGGAGACTTTACACATTTTTTCATAGATCACTTAAAAATTATGTACAGATAAGATTAGAATTGTTATATGAGAGTCAATTAATCTTATAAAGCAGGAGCAATATATAGATAATGATCTCAAGACTTGTTCACCTTCTCAAATCTATAGAAAAGAGCAATTTTTCTTCTGAAGAAGTTCTTCCAAACACCTTAGTTTTGTAAAAATATTAGATTTTGTAATAATATTAGGTGCTTTATTGACAACCTTAAATGTCAGGAAAAAGAAAATCTAGTGAAATTACTTTAAAATAGCAGTTCTTTGAAATACTCAATTTGCTTTCTTTTTATCTTAAAATGAGTGCAACTATTCCCACATAACTTTATGAATTCCTGTGGTATTATTACTAAAATTTTCCATTATCAGTCAATCAAAACAAATAAAACTAGGGGAAAAAAATCCAGTGCAAGCAGATGTGAATTATTTCTAGGAAAACTGAGCTAGAGGTCAGATCAAACAACTTGGACACCTGTAAGCAATGCTAGGGAAAGAAAAGAATTTGGAAGAAAACCATAACCTATATTTATAGCTTGGACAGGAGCATACATCTTCTGTCAACTGCCTCCAGCCTGGACCCAGCTGATTGCTATCACTCTTACACCAGGACCTATTGCTCCTAGGTGGTTTTCCTAGTTATGGGTCTCATATTAAGTAAAAATGATTTAACTTAGCAAAGATCTGAGGCTTGCTTTGTTTAAGCTAGTATTTTCTAGTCTATCAAAATAAATTAGGAATTCTTTTTGGAGAGGGTACAGAGCCGGTTTAAGAATGTCACAGTCTTTGATCTTTTTATTGGTTGTGATCTGCAAATAATCTCTATGAAGGATACTGTTCTTTGTGTGTTAATACAACTCTTTGTACTTACAGTTTCTTCATTTACATTTAGCTAAGCAACTTGGACTGATGCCTTACTGTTATTTACTTATGGCTGTACTTTTCCAAAGCATACAGATACAGATAAAATAGCTTATTTCATGAAATTTCACCACCACTAAGTGGTGAAAAAATCTCAGACACTTTACAATGCTGAGCTACCTGCATTTACTCAGGCTCCAGAACTGAGTCACGATAACTGAAAATGTTGGTTCCAGCATCAAGTTTTCCAAGTAAAACCTGACTTTGCTAATGGGACTCATTGCCCCTTTCTATTGCCTTTGGTGCTCTTAAGGATGTTAGCTGCCACACTGAGGGAGAGCAAATGAGAAAAGATAAAGATCTGCCTCTCTTACCACCTAAAGGGTGATAACATTTGCCTCCAACTCTGACTGAAGAGACATGTTGACTCTTGCAGTAGAGAAGCTACTAAACTTTATTTAAAGAACTTTAAAAAACTAATCCTGCAGGATATTTTAATCCCAAATTTTGATCATTTTATGTCGAAAAATATGTATAAAGCAAATTTTTAAGTTTGAAAAATTCATCGGAAAATTCTGTGTGCTATTTATTTTCTCACTGGTTTTGATAGTAATTTACAGGTAATATTCACAATGAGGCACAAAAAATTAAATTTAATTGGGATCTTAATTTATTGATTCACAAATATTAATGGAACATTCCTCACCAATTTAGAGAAAAACCTGTCTCATTATGATAGCATACTGACAAATCCTTCAGATTTAAATCAGAATTTCATACACATACTATTAGTTTTTTATATGAACACAGTAATAAAAAAACTTCTTTACTTTTAATAGGTAGCTTATGTAGACATGTAAACAATATTCACTTTTTAGTCTATATTTCCAATGTAAGCTTAAGGAATTGTTGAGAACTGGATAGTTATTTCACTTGGCATATTTTTTCTAATTGTCAAAGATAATTTATGTATGTTTAAACTATGAAAGAAACACTTTTCCCCCCCAACTGACTATTGATATAAAGGGATACAGGCAGGTGAGTAACTACATTACATAAGATGTGTTCTAATATAACCTCTGGACTGTAGAAACAATGAAATGTAAATGCATTTATGTTTAATTAACATTATTATGCTATTGTTACTCTGAAGTATGGACTATATCAGGGCACAGTAATTGCTGTGCTTATCTTACCATGAAATTCCTGACAAAGCAGAAGTACATCTATTATTCCACCAGGGATTTTAACTTAATTAACTCTGTGGTGAATGGGATACCGTGTTTCGCTTGAATTTCCAGTGAAGTTTCCATTATTTCTCCTCTCTCCACCCCCACACCTCAAAAAAGAATTTCAGACTCATGAACTCTATTTTTTCACCAGTGCTCTTTTGAAAGGTGGAAGAGAACTCTTTGTGTGTGATTTGGTTCAGAACTAAAACACATAAGTCTGGCCAGGATAATTGGTCTACTCTGTGTTAAATGCCTTGTATACCCACTGACTCTTTCAAAGGGGAATGACAAAGCAAAAGCCACCTCAAAACTATGTAACCTGATCATGCCATTTAGTTAAATCAAGCATAATGATGGATTAATAAAAATCAAAACCATCTCTCTTGCTTTTGAATGCCCCTACTTTTTATTCACTGCCTAAAATAGAAGCAGGTAAGTTATGACCCCATTAATATTTTCAATAACACCTCTTTTTACTAATGACAGTTTTTACCTATAAGTTAAATATACCATTCCTTTCATGGTATTTTAATTCAGATGTCCAAAACTACACACCATTTTGCAAGATACGAGCTTATTTGACTTTGTTGTAATCTTTACAGAAGATACACCTTTGGAAAAAGTTTGCAATGGAATCAGTTTATGAAGTGGCATTTATGAGGAGGCTGTAGAGATTGGGGTTGGACTTTTTCTTTATGCTCACAAACTTCCAAAAACCAAACATGCAAAACCAAAATTGAATGAAAGTATATGGATAGTCAAAAAATATCTGAGAACTATTTCAAGCCGTCAGCAGCATTTTAAGTATAATTCATATGCCATGTGATGATCATATACCACAACCTACTCACAACACTTGCTGCCTTTTATCTCTACCTATATGCTTTATGTGTAGGGGTTTTCAGAAGAAAAGGAGCTTAGAGAAGTGTGCAAGAGCATATATTTAACCAGGTTATCTTAACAAGTGTTCAGAATACCTTGGGAATTAAAGATTTTAGATGCTGATGCAGATTTTCCCTGCTTTATTAATGCAATATCAGTAAATGACAGTTCATTCTAATTCTGGTCTACATGACCAATTCAATCCATATTTTGAAGACTCTGAAAAATCAATTAATTGTACAAATTATTCTAAAACATGATCTACCTTGCAGGCTCAATTATATATTATTTTCAGATCAATAAATAGGTAACTTATGAATTTATACTGCTCATATGCTCTCTACCTGACCTGTCCCTACACCAAAAGGCACAATACATTTCCAGTTTGGAAAAGAACTAAGGAAGACAGTCCTTTTTAAGTGGACACATTAAGCATAATGATTGATTTGCTCTCCTGTACCAGCCCAAGAAAAAGAAAACTTTTCCTCTCAAGCGAACAAGCTGTTTATGAAAGCTGTGTTAATGTTCACCACTGTATTTCTAAGGATTACAAAACACTTGGGCCCACAAAACTTTCCTCAGAGGAATGAAGAACCAGCACAAAACCAAGGACAACAAAAATAATTACTTCTATTTTCCCCAATCCTGTCTTTTAGTGCATGTAATTCAAAAGACTTTTTTTTCATCCAAAAGACAGAAACAAAGGTTGTTGCTGCATTGCATGATGAAACGCCATGCATCTAAGGAGATATGACAGATTATCCCTAAAAGCAGGCTGATAGCACAGCTGTATTCCACTCCTTCTGGTTGTTTTTGTGACAATACAAATAGTCCTGCACACCATAACACATTATGGGCATGCCAAATGTCCTCTCTGTGTGATATATACTGCACATCATTTCACTTTTAAAACCAAGATAAATCTAAAACTCCATTCAGTCACTTGCTAATAACATTAACTGGAAGTACCCCAACTAAAGCAAACATTAGTAACTGACCTGAAACTGTTTTTCAATTATATTTTTCCTGACAGTTACCTAGCACGATTTGGTTGGAAACAGCCAATCCTTTAAGAATATGTATCTTGACCTAAAGCATTTAGTACATATGAAAAGATGTCATATTAAACAACATAAAACAAAATAAAAAACTAACCTCTAAGACCTCCTTAAATATGCTGGCTTCCAGACAATGAGATACTCTATTTTTTTTCAAACAACAAGGAAAAACCTCCACCCAAATCTTCTAATTTGGAGGTGTGGGGAAGCATCCAAATAAAAATTATGTTTACTAGTTGATGTATTATTTTTCCATGTAAAGTCTATACTATCTGTAGTGATGTGACATAAATCACCCTCAATTTTCCTTTGGAGAAATAACCCCATGCACCAGTACATTCTGTCTTCCCAGAGTTGTTCTGCCTCCATCTGTGGGTGTAATCAACACCCAGCAGGACAGTGTCCTGGACAACCAGATGTAGCTGATCCTGTTTGATCAGGGTAGTTGGATCAGATGATCTCAAGAGCTCCCTTCTAACCCAAATCTGTGATGTCAGAAGATGTCAGCATGTCAGAATAGCTCACTGCATGCAGAATGTAACATTTAATTTACTTAGCTGTCTCTTAATAGGTTCATGTGCCTTGACTGACATTTTTAGAATAAGCCCAGGAGCTGAACATTATTTTTTGACACCGTTGTCTTTACTCTGCATTAAAATGCAGCCACAGACTTTTCTTAGTTTAAGTTTGTGCAAGGGAAAAATGGCTCAAGCAAAACTAAATGACAGAAACGTATTTTTTTTTACAGTGCTTACCAACTCTCAGTGGACAGAGGAAAAGCTTTTGCAATGTCAAAATATGCAGTTTGCTTGTTTCCTACTAATGACATTATGCCACAAGAATCCAACTTGCAGCACTGAGTAATTAAAAATTAGTTGCCTGCTATTTAAAGCTCCCAGTGGGAAACACACAGACATGCCTGTACAATGTACTAAGAAAGGTCAAGCCTTTGGGCTGCATTCAGTCTTTGGATTGTGTTTCAGTGGCTTAAAACACAAAGAAGCTCTAATAGAGTTAAATTTGCCATTGACATAAATGAGGGTAATTGGGACTTCCAAACAAGCATCATAATTTTCCCCTTCTTACAAGTGAAATAAGGGTGAGCAGAGAACTAAAGTCTTATGCAGAAATAAAGTCAATCTGCCTTCCTTTAAGGCAAGAGAATTTGTAAGTATAGAAATGATACTGAGAAATCACTCCTAATGCTCAATTTGCCACTCTTTCTAAATGTCATGAAGCATATGATATCTAAAAGCATTTTTGATTTATTGATTAGGAACTTAAGGTCATGTTATCTCATGGGCTTGTGCAGAAAGAAGGAGTTAGAAATACCATTAAATAGAGGAGATATTTGTCATAGAAGAAGGTTACATCTTTAACCATGATCTGAAGGAAAAATGTATCATTTGAATTTCTAAATTAGTCTGCAAAAATGATTGAAGGCTGCATGCCTAGCTCCAGAAATATTCCTTTGAAACCTTCTCTTAGAATGTTAATTTAGATTATTTGAAACCCTCTCTCAGATATTTTAAGCAATTTCATTTAGACTATATATATATACACAGATTAGTCCCATTCAGGAGTGGTCAGGTGGTCAAGAGACAACTGAAGTACATAATATCTGTGGGAATTGATACTACACAAATTTGGTAGCATTTTGTTCTGAACAGTGTTTTAAAAGTTGTTTCAATTTAGAATCACAGAATATCCCAATTTGGAAGGAACCCACAACACTCATCAGAATCATGTGCTGCCTTATTTTACACATGTGAAAAGGTTGAAAGAATTGTGATATTTACAGGAAATCAAGATCTTAACTTTTAAGTAAGCTAATTTTAAAAATAGGTGGATATGTTTATTTTATCTAAGTACCTATTTCTTCCTCAAAACCAGACATTCTCAAAACAGGTTTTTGAATATATACATTTCTCACAGAAATAATTATACTTTAAGCCCAGAAAGATACATTTCATGTCTTTTTCCATTTTACATCAGATATTTCATACAATAGATTTTTCTTTGTTTTGAAACAGTGTTTAGGAGTCTTAATTAATTTCCTTCTAGATTTTGAAACTTAGGTATCCATTTCTATCTTTTGACCTGAACTCATCTTGATGTTAGATGACAGAAAAAGCAGATGAGAACAGATTGTGTATGAATAGTTTTCTTTCAGGTCATGAAAGCAGGTTATGAATTAATTATCTTTGCAGCTGCACACCAAGTGGTTATGACAGTGAATTTTGACATAATGAAATAATAGGAAAAGGTTAAAATGATTTTTCCTCAGAAAGCCAAAATCTAAGTGAGACATATGATTTGTAAATTATATGACAAATATTTATCATCAGAAGTAGGGCCACATTCAGGAGTCATATGAAAGTAACATACAGAAATGTGTATAAACAGAGAGACAGTTCTTGGATGTGAATACATTCACTATTAGAATGACTACAGTTTGGATTCTACACATGTACTAGGTGTCTAATTCCTACAATTGACATAAAAATCAAACACCAGTAAGATTTAGGAGCCTGACTTTAGTTCCAGCCAAAAAATGAGGTTACCATCCCTTGGAACATGCCCTGTTGAGGGGCTCTACCAAACCACTTCAGTGCCCCAGTAGGTCATTGCAGGTATGCAAAGAAACACAGGGCATTCATGGTTTCAGAGAATGAAACCCAGTGCTGTCTTCAAGGCTTTTCATACTGCTAATCCTACATAATATCTAGAGTAGGTCTGGATGTTTAGAAAAGCTCAACATTGGCTCATACTTACTCTCTCAGAAATCAGTTGAAAAGCCTTGCTCTGACAAAAAGAGATACAGAGATTTTTACCAGAATAAACCCTAAATACAACTACAGCAGTAGACCTGTGACAGTATTGTTGAATTCAGCATAAATCAACAGCTGCTAACTGCCAAGTCTCATAGTTTGTCCATCTGTGCTATATGGCTAGATAAATATCCTAAGTCACTCTCAATGTTTTAGGCTGGCACAATGATTTATGACAATGAAGATTAAGGGCTGAGAGGTGGGGGAAGAGCTATAAAAAGATATGCATTGCCTTTGTGTAGAGCTCAACTTGAAACATAAGTACAAAAATAAATATATTCTCCTTTTCTTATTTTATAACAATTTTGTTTGTCTTTTAATGTTAAGATTTTAAGTCATGCTTGAAGACATTGGATCTACTTGGTTTATACTTTGTTATAAGCTCTCAAAGAATGTCTGTAATTTTGAAGAGATTATGAAACTGTTCTTTAACTAAAAGTTTTACACATTTTTGGAATCCCTCTCCTTCAGAGAGAGATTAGTGAAGAGATGATGTGTGAAACCATTGGTACCTGTTGTGAGAGCTAATTTACAGAAATACTTCTATTTTTAGCACAGATTTATTTTTTTACGAATAAATCTTTAACGCAATTTACTAGCCATTAATAATTCTGATCTCATTTTCTCTCTGCCTCCAGATTTACTGGCTAAAAGGGGACTTGGTGGAAAATAAAAGAAATTTCACACAATCTATATGAACTTAGAGGAAACGTCAGATGAATATCATCAGTATCTTCACATTCTTTCCTTGCATTTAGTTTGTGCCTGAGCTTCCAGTAACATCCTCATGGCTGGAATTGGTCAATGGACACAAATTAAAAAATATGAAATTCTATGTCAACATGAGAAAAAATATTTATACTATGAAGATAGTCAAAGACAAAAACAGGTTTGCCCAGAGAAGTTGTGAATTCTCCTGTTTTGGAGATATTCAAAGACTGACTGGATGCATCCAAGACAATCTCATCCTCTGACCTACTTGAGAGGTGGAAGACATGGTGATCTCAAGAGATCCCGTCCAAATCTCAAAAATTCTGTAATTCTGTGAATTTCAGTTGTGTTAGTGTGAGAGATTTAAAATCCTCAGAATACATGCTATGTTTGAATAAAGACAATAGTATGTTTTTCATGGCACACAAAATGTTAAAAAAAAACTAACCCACAAAAAAACTTAACAAAGAATGCAAGAATAAGGAACTCTGAACTCCTGAACTCCTATGAACTCCTTTCTTCCTTTGCAATCTTGTTTGCTCTTCACTTCCATTAAAAAGCCAAAACTTACAAGGTGCAATTTTGGTTTTTCTGATTTGGGTGAGTGGCATTTGAGCTTCCACTGTGAGAAGTCTTTTCAAAAGCATAAGAAATACTTTCTATGTGTGTATGGCTGTGGCCTAAAAAGGAAGTGTCTCTTCTAAATCAGCTCAGGCCAGGTTACTACTTTTGCATTCTATTTAAGTCTTGGCAATGAATTTTTCTTAAAAAAAATTTGTTTTTCTTTTTCTATAGAGATATCCTGACTTTCTAAATAAGAAGTAAAATACTAGAACTTATTTAGGTCTCTTGAAATAATGTTACTGATTTTTATGAAATAAAGAAGCTGCATTCTAACTGCTTAGTATAAATAAAACTTTGGGGACACAGAAATGGTCTAGCTAGATTTCTCCTTTACCCACTGAGTTGTAGGAAGTGGACCAAGAATGCTGGGATCCTGCCTACTTTTCAGTATTTAAGATCACAGTAAATTATTTTAAGAATAGAACTTGTTCAAACATTTCTATTCAACATGGTCTGTTACACAGTGTACCAATTAACAGAAAAATAACCCAAACCCATTTTTTTCCCATGTGGATAGAGCAAGTCACCAATGAGATGTATTCCATGTACATTTTTAATAAGAATTCTGTGCTGCTTTAAAAACTGCAAATAACTTTTTTAAACTAACCTTAACTCTTCATTGCAAAAAACTTAGAAAAAAATGCAATAATGAACCATGGATCACCAGCTAAACTAACATCTAACAATCAGCTGAGAATATTTGTTACTGATGGATATTTAACGTTGTGGACCAACATTTTACCTCACATGCACAAAAGCATCAAATTCAGAAATGTCATGGAGGTTTCACAGAGTCTAACTACACAGGGGTCGAACAAAATTAACACCTGCAATTAATATTTTTTCCATATAAAATGAACAAGTATTACAGAAGCTATTGAAGGTGGAAATGTTAAAATATTAGATTTACAACTACATATCAGGAAACACAGAGGATGTACTTCCAGAAGACCTTTTTCTTCAAATTTTGCCTTAGAGCCGTGATTTGACACAATAATGCTAAATAATAGAACAAGAGAAGAGAAGTATGGAAAGCAGTAAATAGGGAACAGTGTAACAAGAAGCCAGCTCTAAGAAGAGTAAAAGCCTGGAAAGTAAAAGGAATTTATGATAACTAATATGCTGTTGGAAGTAATTGGAAGACAAATAACACTTTCACTATCAGTACACCACCCATGAATAATATATACAATACTTTAGATTTAATCCTATCTTCTATAAATCATCCAGCTAAAGTAACAAGTAAAAATGCCAAGAACAAAAGGGGAATGATTGTTCAACATACTACTGAATATAGTACCTATTTTTTTTAAAGAAAGAAAAAAGAAAAAGCATTATTTCAACTGGAAAGACGAAAATTAGAAAAAAAAATACAGTTTCTTTTTAATCTTCATACAAAGACAGAAACCTGCTGGGCAACAGTAAAAAGGATGCACCTGCATGAAATGTGTCAGAACCTAAGTAAAAATTTGTCAACAATTACTACAGTTGGAGATCATGAATAAGGCAGTAGTAGTTAAGGCCCAGATAAAATAAACTACACATATGAAACCAAAAACCCCAACAAATCAGGCACCTAGGAGTCATCTCAAAAAAAAGTGATTGAAGGAAGATGAAGTGTGACAGATATAGATGTGGGTAAAGGAAACAATATCATTGAGAGAGATGTGAAAGCAATCCCAATGTGAAGCTGAAATTGTACTTGAAAACTGAAGTAAAATAATAAAAGGGGTGTAGAAAAGCATTTTCTCTACGATGCCATTTAAATAACTAAATAGAACATAATAAAAGTTGTATTAAAAATAAGGAGATCAGTAATTTCAGTTTCAAGAAGTAATGGAAGTTGGGAATATGAACATTTTTACTCATCTCTGTAGGCTGTCTCTTATGTTTGACCTCTAAATCAATAGATGGTAGTCTGATTCATCACTAGAAACTGGAGTTAATCAGACATTTTCCACATTTCTTTCAGTTGCACCAGCAGCATTCCTACACCCGCAGATAGGAATGGAGATCTATCAGGCCAGAGAGAAAACACAGAAATGAATGTGGTTTCAGGCTTTCAGTTAAGGTACCTCCATCCTAAGTAAGTGAAAGATACATGTTGTGGTCACTGCCACAAGCAGTGCTTGACCTTTGAAAAAAATTACTTTCTACCAGATGAACAAGAGATAATAGAGAAGCAATTTAATGGCTACAGCTGTTCTATCTCAGAGATGCACTGCGTAAAGTTTGACTTTTTTTTTCTGCGTTGGACTCCAAAGTCTGAGAGAGAAAAGTAAAGTAAGACACTGATGTGCTTTAACCACATCCAACAATTAAGATCCATACAGTAGACCCTCCCTTTCCCTCCTCTGCCCCACCGGGCTAGGGAGCAGAATTGAAAAAAGGGAAAGTTCATGTGTTGCAATAAGAACAATTAAATAATTGGAATAAGGTAAAATTATGATGATGAGAGCAGGAAGCGGGAGGAGGAAGGAATAAAATCCCACAACAATACAACTGCTCACCACCCACTGGTGAATGCCCATCCCTGAGCAATAAGTGGCTGCTCCTGGCCAAGTCCCAGTTTGTACACTGAGCATGATGCCTGATGGTATGAAATATCCCTTTGGCCAGTAGGAGCCAGTTGTCTCAGCTATGCTCCCTCACAACTTCTTGTGCTCCTCATCACTGGCAGAGCATCAGAGAGTGAAAAGTCCTTGACTTAAGGTAGGAACTACTGAACAACTAGAATATCAGTATCAACAATACTCCTATACTAAATCCAAAAGCCACAGTATCGTTCCAGTTACGCTGATGAAAATTATCTCAGTGAAAACCAGAACAGAAACCATATACACATGAAGCATTAATTTCATCCTGATGGTCAAAATCAGAGTGCCGAGAAGAAAAACCGCATTAATTAATTAGCAGGGATTTGCTTCTCCGTCACTTTTCTGAAAATCATGTAAACAGTTTTGAATAATTTTCTCTTTTATTATATCAGGGGCTTTTATGAGCGGCTCAGCATCTCTAAGTCACAATTATAATAATCATTCTCTGTGTCTGATGAACCAAGCCTATCAAGAAATTCAGTCCCACTTTTTTAAAGCAGATTTATTCATTAAAGAGGATGAAGAGAAAGATGATTCCATCTAATCTCTGTACATGTGCATTCTTCTTATGCTTCTTGGTCATACCTGGAAAACTAATCTTGAGTTCACCTAGTGTGTCTCCTAAAGTGTGACAATTATACCTTTTTTAACAGTTAAGAAATTGCCATAACCCACAGGGCTTGAAAAGCCGTAAGGTGGCCCTGTGAAAACAAACTGTTTGATTAGGTTTACCAGCAGCCTAGTTATGTTTTGAAATCTAATAGTGAGAAAATAATGATGCACAAAAAAAACAAACCTGTTTTCTTATTTGTGTCCATTTTCCATATACACATTTTCTTTATTTGCTCCCTCACTGTGTATATACATCTCCTTCTCTCCCCTTGAGAGATTTTTGAGAAGGGGTGATCACTTTGTCCTGTGATCCAGAACACTCACAACAATACATTGTTTTAATTCTCTAAACCTATTTTGTAATAATGTAATTAAAAGGCACATTATTAAAACAGAAATACAACAGCAAACAAAGAAACAAACAAACCCCTAAAAAATAAATACACAAAACTTCAACCCATTCCCAACATTAATATTAGTGTGGTGCTACAAATCACAGTCCTTTCAGTACCCAGAACTAGTCTCAAATTAAGACAGTATATACTCTAAAAAATTCTTTAGGAATTACTCATAAATTCTTTGTTGTCTCTCTAAATTTTTAGTTGTTTTTTTTTTTCCAATCATTCTCATGTGATTACACTAATACTTTTTTATTTCTAATACTTTGTTCTTCTCTATTCAACCAACCTGGCTTCAAGCATGAATTTTTAGTGTGTATTTTCTCTGTAAAAAAAACAAACTTCCTTTGATCTTTTATTCCCTGTATTTTTTATTTACAACTCTAACAGTTTGCTTTTTGGGAAAAAACTTTTATTCAATTATCTTTCAGACTGCAATTATTGCTGTCTTCAGATATGGGGAACCTTGCTGACAATGGACTAACTTTTGACCCAGACACATGCTTTGCTATGAGAGTTATTTTAAATGCTATTTCTGCTCTTCTGAAAAAGGTCTCTCAATCCAAAAAGCTGGATTGAGCAGTTTGCATGTGGCTGAAAGATAAATACAGTTTGAATCACCTGGGAATAAAAGTCTTCTTCTGTAGGCTCTCTTGAGCTGAAAGACTGAATCCAATTTTGTTTTTACATTACCGTAAGATGTGTTTCGAATGCCATTTAAGTTAAAAAGTAGTTTGTTTTTTTCCTGTAAAAAAAGCTGAGCTTTTCTTCTGGCAGCGGCTCATTTTCTTAAGAGCTCTCACTTTTCAGAATCAGTATGTAATAAAGATTCCTCTGTGTTGATAATATTGCTGAAAGTACATTTGAAATACAATGCAAATTCTTTTTGAGATTTTAAATTTTTTACTCTTAATTTAATAAACTATTCTTGTCTTATAAAAATCTGTTTCTTTTTACACTGTCTTTATTTTCTCTGTTTTTCACTTATTTCCCCATCCTAGAACAGTGCATTTTCTGCAACCAGAAATAACAATTTCCTAATGAAAGAAAAGGGCTTCCTCTCATTTCAACGTACAAAATAAACAATTTTTATACAAATAGAGACTTATAATTTGTTCTGTACTGTTTAGCAAGGGCCTTATTCTGTCTAGAACAGCAAATGCATTTCATAGAGGCAAATTCAACATCTGAGATATTATCAACTAAATTTTTAGGAATATTAACATTTAAGAAGCTGATTCATTTCATCATGAGTATTCCATAAGCTTTTCCTCCCCTAAACTCAGTATTACAAATATGGTTTTTTTCCAGTAATATAACTTCAATTGTCATGTTTCAAAAATAATATTGTCATTCCACTTTCCAGGTATTCCATATTCCAGTATACAAAGCAAGTGTGTGGGGGGATGAAGAATCAAAAGGGTAAGAGTGAGAAAACTTGAGTCCAAGACAGTACAGTAATAATAACTATTATTGTTATAGCAACTTGCAAGAAAAAGGAAAATATCAAAGACAGAGAAAATAAAAGCAAGAAAGACAAGTAACAAAAATGAAAAAAAATTCCTCACCATCAAATGACTCATATCCAGCCAGTCCCTGAGAAGCAGAACCCCACTTATTCCCCTTGTTTTATTGCTAAGCATTATGCCCTAGGTATGGAATATTGCTTTGGCCAGTGTCTTTCAACTTTCCCAGTTGTGTCCTCTCCCAACTTCTTGTGCCCCTGACTCCTTCTGATGGGGTGCAGTGAGGAAAAAAAAAAGACCCTGGACCTGTATGAACATTGCTCAGCAATAACAAAAACATCTCTGTATTTCCCCAACAGTAGCTACTGCGAATAAAATAAACTCTATCCCAGCCAAAACTATCACAATACCATTATTTGTACACAGCCTTAACAAGCCAGGCTTCCACGTGGACACAATGAAATTCTTTCCACTATTTGACTGTGTTGCACCAAGTAATTTCACTGAAGTAAATAAAATAATACAAACCGAAACTGACCCCTAATCTCTCCATTTTTATCCATTCTTAGCACCTCCTGCTCCTCCACTTCATAGGTGACTGTTCTGAGACCACCATGACTGAATAAGAATTGCAAGGCTGCATTTTCCTGAGAAGCATCTAACTGAGTCAGGGTCGAGATCAAGAACCTGGTATGAAGCACACAACAGGCCATATCCACTTCAAAGTTCAGTGAATGCCTTTTAACTCTTACTTGCTCTCAGACAACGGCAAGAAAATTAGGTAACAAAGTTGCATGTTGCAAATTGCTGCAGGCAATCTAAGTCCCAAGCATGGCACTGAGACCAAATTTCAGTACTGTGGCATGCATATCCTGTCTCATCTCTCCAATCATATTTCTCTTTTTTTATACCTTTAAAGTTGGATTTATGCAGCCAAACATCTACTTTTTTGTCACCTTATCAAATCTGTTTACAGGCAAAAGTAATTTAGAATGCTGTTCACTTCATATTACAAGCTTCAAAGTTTATATCTGAGTTTAAGATCCCCGACATAAATTTTTTGAGGGCTTGATGACAAATATATTTCCCTTCTGTAAGGCTCTCTGTACAGCAGAATTATATGAAGATAGACCGGTTTCTGTCCAACATAAATGCAATCCTGGTTTTGTAATTGAATGGTGCAGTTTTATCAAGAAATTATGAGCACACAGTGACTTTTTGATGTATACATACATGTAGGGGTTTTTTTATGCCTAAAGATTGAAGTGCTCTCTGTCACCTGTTTAGCACCTGACATTTAAGATCAGTTGTTCCACAGCTCATTACCTGTTATTGTGACCTACCTCTGATCTATTACAGGTGCAGGGTCCCTGATTTTGCAAGGCACCCTACCCACCTACAGGAGTCCCTCTTGTAAGGCAGATCGATCATTCTAGTTCTGCTCATTTATTATCTGCAGCTTCAGCTGACAGAAGCTGCAGCTGTACATCTCTTCTAGGACCCCCTTATATTTCTTTCTACAGCGTTATCTGAAGACATTTTCTTTTTTTTCCAAGAACTGTTTTATGTTTGCAAAATACATTTGGCGAGATACTCAGCATTTACAGATGCATAGTAAAGAGTCACACATAGTCATTTTACAGTTGCAAAACTTGCTTGCACAGATATAGAATTTCAAATTTGTAATACCAAAATTCATCCTCAACATCCAGCTTTTTAGAATTAACCCTGAAGCATCTGTTTTTTCTCAGACATTTCAAGGACGTGGAGTTAGATTGTTTATTTCTTACCCATAGACCTTCCTATCCACAATGAGTATACAAAATCCATGTAAACTTCAAAGGGAAGAAATCTAAAAGATTTGTTCCATTAGTAAAGTTTAAAATTCCTACCAAACAATAACAGAACCAATGACTGAATCACTCAGGCAGTGGGAATCTTTCAATTGCATTAGACAAAAGTTTTAGCTGACTTCTTCGTCTAATGCCTCACAACTAATTCTCCTCTACCTGGGCATTGCAGCATTTAAAATTTCAGGGAGAAAATCAAACAAGAAAACAATCTGTTCTATTTCAGAACAAAAGATTCAATGACAGAAGATTTATTTGTATGTTTCCTAGAATTAGATAATCTTTGAGGGTACTGCATGTGTAACAAAGTTATCTGAGTAAAATCTCTACAACATGAAAATATTTTAGCTGCCTAATTAAGTCTCAGTGGGAAAGGTTTTACCCTGCCTACCAATGCAACAATGACTGTCCCCACTACACCAGGGAAACTGTAGAGCACAGAACAATTGGAGGCATGGATGGGCAGCTCTGGGGACTGAGACACCTACATAAGTTGTCCACAGTGACCAAGGGGACCAAAACCAGAGATGAATGAAATAGCAGTCATTTCATAGTTGTGTGTCCTGGCATAAGCAAATAAATAGTAATCACTCAAGATTTTATTTTTATATGTTTCTGCTATTTTTAGCTGGAGAGAACACGGATTTAATGGCATGATCTCAGACGCTTAGTATTTTTTTATTCTCAAGAAGCATTTCACTTAAAATAAAAATATAAGCTCAAAACAGGGCTACTCACAAATATTCACAACTCTCAAACCTCCCTCCAGCTCCATTCAGAATGGCTGGAAATTATACCAATCAGCCTGTGTAAAATTCATGAGCCTATACTGCAAGCACCTTATTCTTTCCAGATTTTTTTCCCCTAACATTATGTTACCAATCCTCTACACTATATAAGAAGTTCAAAATTCTAAGAGCAAATGCTAACTCTTGATTCCAGAAGTGAGTTAATTTTCATATAGATGTGATCACGAAAATGACAAGGACTAGCTACAACCTTTTCTGTGTTTACAGGATGACAGTGGCATAAGAAATCAGGCAAGATAAACTTTTTAGATTTCACGCTCAGTATACGGAGCATTCCTTCAACTTAATAATGTTTTCTGATAGAGTCAATTGTTAGCAAAAAATAAGAAAAATAAAAACTTTAGTCCCGATCTAGCAGCAGTAAGTAGATATCAACACAATACAATGTGTTCCTCTTCAACAGCACTGTGTTAAAACTTGCTTATGGAAAGAGATCTAACTGCTTTGCAAGATCCCCTATAGAGTAGAATAGAGTAGAGTAGAATATTTCAGCTGGAAGGGGAAATTAAAGCATATTATTAAGGATATTATCTAACAAAAAACAATATTCAAAGCTTACATTCCCTTTTTCTGTTTATCCAAAATATGATTCCAGGTAAGTATTTCTACTCGTAGCTAGCATATCTTTCCATGGATCAGCAAACCATCTCTCTACATACAAAAGCCACTTCCTTCAAAGCTATTCTCTTTGCAACTTTATTGAAAAGGAAGTGGAACTGTCCTCTAACCTCCCTAAAACTGGTCATGGAATATCTCTAACACATAAATTTCTAAAAGACATTGCAGATATAGTGTTTGTTTTTACAAAGAAAAGGATACACAAAGTAGTTTTAAGGATTCTAAGCCTCAAAATATTTGTTCTATTTCATAGCTGATTTGACTGATCTGTGTGCAGTTTTAATTTCAAATGGGGTAACAAGGTGTGAAGTGTTTGCAACTGCAATTAAAACCAGGAAAGACTCCGTGTGCTCATGACTTGCTGGAGAGAGAATTGTTTGACTACTGTGAGATTTTTAGCCTTCCAAATAATTTGTAAAATCACTCAAGAGTGTTATCCCTTATTTTTCTTTCCTTATCTTTGTTTTTAAATAGCAAGCTGCTATTAATGCTGTCCTTGTTAAGACTAATGTGAAAACACTTTAAGTTTTGTCTTTAGTGGAGAACAGAATCTGTCCCTCACAGTACAGGAAGCATGAGAGGAGAGGACAAGAAAGCTAATGGGTTTTTCCTAAGTGTTGGAAACAAAATTACTATTAAGTAATATTGACTTAATATATAACAGATAACAATTTCTGAGTGAAAGATATGAGTTGTTTTCCTCCATTTCCTTATTTTCTTTATTTTTGCCTTTTTTATGTAGCATATTGATGAGCATGGCCTCTATCTCCCAAACAGAACTTAATCTGGTGCTTCTAAAATCTGAATAGATTTATGAAGACTGACTAAAATCTGGGACAAGTTCCACTCAGCAAACGTACTGAATAAGACATACAGACATACTCCAGTTCTGTTAAAATTTTTGTATTTGTGAGTTTGCTCACAAATGTAGAGAGTATTTTAAAAACTAAGTTTAGTTCTCCTCTGAAGACATAAATTTGTTCACAAGAAATTCACTGGGAACTGAGAAAACCTCTCATTCTTCCTTGGCAGTAGCCTGTCAGTTTGGGAACTGCATAGCACAGCCTGCACAGCATTTACAAGGTTACCAGAAGGAGCTGTGAAGAGACACACACAAACAATGAATATTTTTCACTTCAGAGAAGGTTTTAACTGTAGATCAATTGAATATGCAGCTGCAAGTTTTGCACAGATGTGACAAAAAGTGTTACAGTGGAGGAAGGTTTTATTCCAAACACTTGCATAGACCCTCAGTAAAGTAGAAAAGGGATCAATAACTGTATTCTCTTGACTGCAATCAGTAGACTTGAAGAGTGACTTACAAAGTGTTATTTTTGTATTAGACAATCACTGTTTCTGAAGCTGACTGCAGTTTAGTGCATAGCTCATGTTTTCTTCCCATTATCCACTTCATCACATAAAGCAAGTGAAGCCCTCTCAAAGGTTTCCTAGTATTATCTATACATACATTTTTCAATACTAATTTGATGCACAATATTATTTTATGGTAAACCATGCCTTCAGCTGGCTGAAAACTCAAAACTTTGCCAAGAGCCAAATAGTTCAGAGCTGCTAAAACATTTTTCCCAACAAGGGCTTTTCAAACTCGGGAGCCAAGTTACTTTAACTGACTGTATTGGATTACACCACTTTTCAAGCTCGTCACCAGCATTTCAAACATAAATGAGCACCTAAGTCTGCATCTTTCTTTAGAACAGGCCTAAGTAACCACTTAAGTTGCATGGCACAGCATTAGGATGCTGCCTTTAAAAGAAAGAATCTTAATGCTCCAGGACAGCTGTACTGTGTGAAATAGAGATATCACAGTTTGCTGCTCATAGCAGGGCTCAGATGCTGCCTGGTTAAGTAAAAGTCTTTGCTGCACATTCTGCTACAAATCAACCAAATGCTGCTCCTGCTGCAGCAGGCATATAATCTTGCAAATGAGAATGGGATGCTAGTTTTGGAACTCTATTTATGAGTCTTTTTTGCAATAGATAGAGATCATACATCATTTTCTACATGTCACTCAGATTCTGTTAAAAACATAAATTACTACTTATCTGTAAAACAAAAGAAGGAAATCTATTTTATTATTCCCCTGGAAAATCTAACCAAATTATGCAACATCACACTTCCACCTACTAGGAACCAATAAATTATGTATGTAGACAAGGAAATAAGAGTGGAAGTATCAAAGAAAAACAGAATATATGATAAAAATGCTGTTCACACTACAAGACATAAGGCTTTATTCGTTTTTCTAGTCTGATCCATTATGCTCTGGGGATCATCTCAGCCTCAGAGCAATTCTTTCCAGTTAATGTATAACTTTAAAGTGAATGTGCTGTGGAGGTTTCTTTTGTTTTGTCCATCCTGGTAACTAAAAATGAAATTATAAATGTCATTGTAAAGGTAACTGTATTGGTAGGATACAATGGGCAATTTCCTCATATAAAGTCTCCAGCATGAAAATGTATTTAAACTAAGACATAAAGGCCAGCATCACCAGATACTCGGGGTTTCAATAAAACTACTAAGTAGAAACTGGGAATTACTGCATCAAGGTGCCCAGTACATGATGTTAACTGCATGCCTGAAAATTTCTGACTGAGTGACACAATTAACTGATTAAATTACTTTATCAGGGAAAGAGATAGCTACTCACAGTTTTCCCATTGTTTTTTGGTACACAAGCAGCTCAAATTGCTCAGTTAAATGTATCAGGAATACAAGCCTGTGGGATTGGGAGGGTTGTATTTTCTGAAAGAGGAAAAAAAGTAAAGGATGTTTCAAAGCATTTGCCCGAGTCAGTACTGCGTGTCTGTATCTATTTTTTCTCTTTTGTCTAAAACTGCCTGACTTGAACCTGATTTTTCACAGAGTACAGGGAAACTTCTTTTCTTCATTTTCTTGAGAGGAAGTTCATGCAGCCTCTATAGCTTTGTGGCTGTTCTGAAATGATTTGTTAATGGACATTCAAAGCTGTTTCTCATTCTTCAGGAACATTCCTTGGCTGCATCAACCACCCCAACAAGGGTGTAGCTATCAGTTAAGAACTGTACAGCTGCTTATTGCAGTGGTTGACTACTGCAATAGACTGTTGTGTAAAATGACAGAGTATGAAGTAGATCTGAGTCATTTGGCTCATGCTTTCTGTTGCAGTTGCTTTCATCTGCCTAGACTCATCTGCACAATATTCTGAAATTCTTCAAGCTTATTTCTATTTACTATTAATTGTGTTATGAGAAAGCTGCAAAAATACCACATTCACTTTTCACTCTTGGATAATTTGCTGCAATAGGAACTCAGAAAGCAGGCTGTTAATCATGCTAAAACACCTCTAAACTGAGACAGCTTTGGCTAATGCAGGCAATGCAATTTTCTACCTAATGGTGAGCTAACTTTGCAAGAAAGAAGGATACAGGAGCTTTCTCAGGTTTTAGCATTTAGGGCACTAAAGTCTGTTAACAGAAGGCATTTTTTTCTTGGTTACCTTTATATTTATGTTTTTAATGTGTTTTACAGAATATCCAATAGCACTTCTCTATAGATTGCACATTTTCCTCTATACCATTTCAAAAAACAAATTAACAGAAAAAAGTATGATTTATGAATGATTTCCCTTTGATTCAAACATCCTTCAATTTTTAATTTTTTTACAGAAATTTCTTTATTAAAGACCATGTTGCCTCATCCAAATTTCCTTATAATTTATCATAAACAAGTTATTAAAGGCATTAAAAATTAGAATCAAATGCATATCACCATCTCTCTAAGTTATTTACTACTGCAATCCACCTTTCCTACTGTGTTCCATCTACCTGGAGGAAATGATGTGATAGACACAGTACATGTGCTCTCAGTTTGTCTTTTAAGTTTCTCTGAAAAGAGTGACTGGGTTAAGAGTTTCCTTGAAGCTTGCTCTTGCTTCAGGTAGGAACTACGAACTTGGGGATAGAAGATTCAGAGGTTACAGAGTGCATTAAGTGAACAGGAAGCCTGCAGGGGAGGAAAAAGAAAAAAGAAAGAAAAAAGGACTTACAGCCCACTGTTAGAACAGGACAGAAGGAACCTTCCTATGAGCTGGTGGTGAGGACTGAGTGTGCTGTAATATAGAAAATGAGGGAACTGGTAGAAATCAAGCCCTAAAACAAGTTGCTCTTCTGTTAACAAACTATGGGCTCACTATCCACTATATAATTTCTTACAGTCACCTATTATTGAGCACACATGGCAAAGCAATCCTCACAGTATGTGGAAATATCCACAAAGAGAGTGATATCAACTAAATAACTATTAAATTAACTGTCATGCAAAGTTCCTATTATAATTCCTTATTCCATTTACTCCAAACTCATCAGATGGAGTAACATACAGATGGGATTTCTTTTCTTTTTTAAAATTTCTTTTGTTTACTGCTAATCTAGTAAGATTAGCTTAGTTGGTTAGAGCTCAGTGTAATAACACAAAGCTTGGGGGTACAATCCCTATATGGGCCATTCACCTAAGGGTTGGACTTGATGACCCTTGTAGGTCCCATCATTCAGAATATTTTGTGCTCTGGAAATAAATTCCTAACTTCCACTATCTTGGAGGCAAAGAGGAGGGCATGCAATTTGTTTTAAAGCAAAATAATTAATGGAATTTATGGAAAAGGCTAAGAGTCTTTCCTTTAATAATTTATTCCTTACTATGAATCAGACCAGAACCATTAAGAAAAAGAAAAGAAGTCTTAAGGTGATATGAACTTCTGTTAATCCTTGCATTCATATAAGATGAACAGAGAAGGTAAAGAAAGAAATCTTGGAAGAGGAGAAGTGTTGATCTCATACCACAAAACATTAATGAATTAGCTAGATATACTGACTAGCAAACTATATTTCTGTAGGTTTTTGCAAGAGCTGAAGAAAGTACAAAGAGGATTTCTGGAGAAATACGTCCAAATGAATAGTGTTTGCAGTGGGATAAAAATTCATAGCTTGAAGCACACAAAAAATAAACAGTCCAACAGAACTAATATTAAATCTAATATTGGGACAGGCTCCTGTGAGCTATTTGCTACTCTGTTGACATGTAATAGTCTGTTCAGCATTGCGACTTACATTTTTGTACTACAAATATGAGAACAATTCCTGGGTTAGGTAAGAAAAAATAATTCAAAAAATATTTCTTTTCTTTAAATACCGTGGTGGTTCGTAGCTTAAACAAATGAATATTGATTGTCATATTGTCAAAAAAATTTCTATCTTTTTGAGTGTTTGATTGTTGCCTAGCCCCTTGAACATTTTCTACATGGAAATTTTTTTGTTAGAGGGACAAATTTCAGTGTATAATTAGTTTCTCTAGGTTTTCAGAATCCACAGCAACGGAAGATTACAGAAGCATCTGAAGATTAGTTACAAAAAGTCCCACAACAAAACCTTGAGACAATTCAATAATTACTATTTGACATACATTTATGCATGCTCCAATACACTCAAATCAGCTTTTTCAACCTTTACTTAGGCAGATATTAAATCTCAAATGTATAAAGTAATGGAGTGTACAGAACACAGAAGGCAAAACCTCCTTCTAAAGGGCATTAAACAGAATTAATACCATTGGATTAGTCTAAGGGTAATCACTTTTGAAAAACTGGTTAATAAATAATAAATTCCTTATGTGTGGTGTCTCAGTTGCTGGGATTGGCTCATATTTGCACAAGTTCTTTATAGATGCTTGAGGCAATCAGTTGATGGCAAAGGAAGCTCTACAATTAAAATAAATGAAATGTTCAGGAGAAAAAGGCAGAATATTTTATATGAATATAGAAAATGAGGGGACATCAAATGCTATAGACATTGCTGGGGGGGAAAATAGTGGCTATAGTTCTTGTAACAGGCTTTGAAATACACTTTGCTTTCAGAAGCTGGCAAGTCTTCAATTTCTTTTTTGAATAAGTAATTGGCTTAAGGAAAACAAGTTGGCTGGAGAAAGCAGGTTTTCACAGACTTTGGAAGTTTTCAAGCTGCATGCTGGCACCCAGTACATGTCATCACATTAGAACATACTCTAAAAGCCTTCATTTTGCTGACCAGTAACCCAGAGAATTAGGCAATATTCAACTTATACTACTTTAATCAATTCTTCTACCTATTTTTACCAGGTAGAGTAGATCTGATAATATCTTGATGCAACAAAATATAATGCCCTGCAATCATTATTAGCCAGGAATAGTATGACATAGAACATTTGGTCCTGAAACTGAGGTTGATGCAGAAGAGGGGAGAGTTACAATCCTATTTGTAAATTGACTTCATGAAATCTGGAAACTCCTCTTATTCCTGCCACTAACACCTTTAAGCTTCCATGAGTAAATCCAAGTTATATAGCATGACAAGAACACACAGACACTGGTAAATAAATCGTGTCAAAGCACCTTCTATAAACAGCTTCATAAAAATACATAAAATTGTCAGATATTTTGTACTGCTCCTATGAGAGAAGGTGTCTTCAGTGAATCTCCTGGATTTGATGACATCTCCTCAGACTTAAGAAACTGAGATGAAATACTTTTAAAAATTTCTTAATTTTTAATACTACCTGATTAATTTTATGTTTTATCCCTCACAGTAATAACAGAAATGAATGTAGCCGGGAAAGTTTATACATACTCTTAAGGAAAAGTAACTGAACACTTCATTGGAATTCAGTTATCTAGTCATCTTCTATGGTTCATTAGGTCATATTCTATACTTAGCAGCTGTCATGAGGCACTGTAAAAAGTTTTAAAACTATTTAAGCCATATATGGAGCAAATTGTATAGACAGAGTGAGAAAGGATCACCATATGTTTGAGAGATCTGCCCAAGTCTCTGCTGAGACCTATCACATTGATTCACTTTTCATTTATATGGCGTTGCCTATTGAGAACACCTGTATCCTAATTGGTCAAACACCATGAAGGCACTCATTCTGACACTTAGGAGTAGAGAGCTGCTATTTTCATTTGAACAAGTCATTTATGTGAGACCTGATGACAGACTAAGCTGAGTTTCTGAGCTTTAAATCTGTACTAGCCACATAGCCCAAATGTCCTCCTCAGATCTCTTCTCTGATGAAAGAACATCAGTAATCTCCCTCTTGACTGTGTAACATCCCCTCTCACTCCAAACTTTCCCACATATACACGTTATCATAATTCATTACAAAACAGACAAAATGGAATCAGTTTTACTGCCAGGTAATCATAAAAACTTTCAGCTTTAATTTATTTATTAATCTCAAAAGCCAATTTTATTTTCTGGCATAAATACTAAACTTAGTAACTTTCCACTGTGCAACAAAGCCAAAAGAAGTTGAAATTCATTGGAACCATGGATTACTATAGCTACTTGCAACTCTAGAGCTTATTGTAACATCTTTCCTATCAGTCCATTTTAAGATAACTTAGAGAAATAAACAAACAGAAATCCCAAAATAAACAAGCAAAACAAAAAAAACCTCACTAATTTTAATTCTAAAAATCTTAATTTAACAGGATCAAGGTTCCTTTTCTTTTCAATTCTCTCCGTCCTTATATTCATACAAGGTCAACCATGCAGCTGTTGTCAAGCCCTGGATGAAAAGAGCAATATTTTAAACAAAGAGTGGAAGTGGCATGGTTGACAAATAGATGTTTAGGACTTAAAATTAAACTTCAAGAGAGGATGCTAAACAGAAAAGGAAAAGCAGACAAAATTTAAATCTATTTAATACCTACCTCCCCAATCCTGTCTCACCCTTCCCCCAAAATTAGAAAAGTAAAGCTGTCTGGTGGCATAATAATTGCTATAGGGCACTAACTGCTACCTGTCACTCGTTAAACAGAACTTGAAAAAGAAACTGCCCAGAAGAACCAAACAGTATAAATCTAACAAAATAGCCCCATAAAGCAGTTCAGGAAGATGCTACTTCACCTGAGGAAAAGAAAAATAGAACTGGTTTGGGATCAACCCCTGAAAAACAACCTTTAGCTAAGCAGTGGGTAGGGGAGGCCTTATACTATGTAGTCAGAGTAAGACCTCTACGCATTCACCTCTTTCTTCCTGACCACATAAGTTTAGGAAAGAGAGAGTGACTGAGAATCTGAAATTGTTAGAAGAGCAACATGAAATAATAGAAGCAAGGTTCAACAACAGCTGCTGTCTTTCCCTTCTGAATCTTCCCCTCTTTTTTTGTCTACTGGCAATTCCTCTCCTTTACTTCTCACACAGTTATTTCTCAGCTTTTGTCTTTTCTTGGTTGTTGTTTTTATTTTTTTTTCTTTTTAATGCTTTAGCCCTGTAAATGTTACTTTGCTGAGTTTCAGTCAGCTAAACAACAGACTTGCTTTTCCTGATTTTTTATTTAACTTCAAACTAGAAACCTTGGGATCTGAAAACAACCAACAAGCTGAAAATCACTGATTTTCAATAAGATTTTACTAAAAGTATTCCTCTCACCAGAGCCATGTGGTAGGCTGCTCAGAATGCTCTGCTGTCAAGGTCAAACAGCAAAGTCTGACAATTCTCTTTCAAAGCCCTCTTCCCCATCTCAGCCACTCAGGTATTCCCACTGCTTAGTTATGCACATATGCCTCAGCCTGCTTCATTCTCTTAATCTATTTTTCTGCTTAGCATATAGAATTTAAATATAAGTTAATTTTGAGTCATTCGTACTGAAGGCTTAATATCTTCTAAATCTAATTTTATTGACTCTTCAGGCTGTAGCAAAATTCAACCCAAACCATTATAACTTCACTCACAACTAAGGATCCTTTTTGCCCCCAAAACTGAGGAAAGCACAGGTTGTTTCCAGCTAGGAGTCAGTCTGTTGTTTTTTCTTTACCTGAACTGGACACTGTCTTTTACAAATCTATATTGATATATTTTATATCAAGCAAGCTTTGCTATACTTTTCTCCATTCCCTCACCACCCAAACCTCCTGCTGCAAAACATATATAGCTTAACCCACACCTGACATGAACAATCTGTATCTCTATTTCTGACATTTCTCTCATATTTTTATTATAAACATTCCAAAAGAGATATTTTTCATAAACTTGAAAAGTTCCCTACATGGTCAAATTTTAAATACAACCATGCAAATAGTCTAAATTGTCGTAAAATAGAAAAGTTATATCTTTCTGTTCACATCCAACAGTCCTATAATATGCTGCTGAGAAAAATCTGTACATGATCTATCTTTCCACTTTGCTGCCATGTTACACTAATAAAAATACTGATGTCTCAGATGTGAGATTATAGACATTACTTAAACCCCTCATACAATAATTCTAAGGGAATAAAAGAAGTCTCTTTCCACCATTCCTTCCAGCTTTTGTTAATGTAATTGTGAAATAATAGTTCCACACCTTGAATAAGTACAGCATAATTTTCTATTGGAGAAAAAAAAACAAAAACACCCCAGTGCTACAATAGTACTGCAAATAAGTGGAAACCTGGATGCTTCTACAGGTTATTCAACATAGACCTGTAAGGCATGCAAAGACTAACATGCATTGAATGCAGCTTAGTAGCTGTATTTCATTTATTCTGAAACTTCCCCATGCCATTTTCTGAAGCATATTGGAGCAGATTGATGGTTCCCTTTGCTTGCACTTGTCCCCATTTAACATCTGCTATTAGCCCATTACTGTTTCCAATTTTTATAGTGGAATGTAATTGATAACGAGCACTGAGCCCAAAAGGAGCCAAAATCCTACCTGGAAGATTCTGAAGTCTTTTAAAGAACAGGGCACCTCTAAGCAGGACATTTTACTGCAATAAAAAGCTTACCCTGTAATACTATGCAATGTATCTAGTAATAGTGAAAAGTCCTCTCTAATCTATCTAGTACAATTAAGAACTCTTTGGAATTCACTCTCACTTTTCTAAGAGGAACTTTCTGCAACCTTAATAAATTTTGAAGTTTGAAATCACTACACAAAATACATTTTGTATTTAAGATTGTCAGTGGCAGTCCCACCAAGTTGCAAAAAAATGAGCAGAATTGCCAGTAGGAAAACTGTTGAAATTCCAACAATAAAACTAATTCCTAGAATTCACCAGTGTTGTTAATTAATATTTTATATGTTTTTTCTCTTTATACAAAGGAAATACTACTTTAATTCTCTTGACAACAATTGTACTTTGACAGCACATTTGTGGAAAAAGCTCTAGAAATAAATTTGCTTCATCGTTATATTTTACAGTTTTACAGCCACACATGGTTTTCTTATTTGGAGTCACTAACAGCCTTTTGCTGTTAGTGACTCCAAATAAGTGAGAGTGTCCACAGTGTGGGTAAAAATAGATAAGAAAAATACTTTTTCTAGAGAAAGAGAAAAAAAAATTAGGCACTTCTCTCTGATTTTTTACTTGTGAACAAAAGTCCAATAAAAATCAGCTTTTAACTTTGGTCTTGCTAATTACATGTTGAAAATTTTTCATTAAGAAGCTTACTTTATTTTAGCCTGTCCTTTGAAAGACATAAGTTTAGCACTGAAAAATACGCAGTAAAGACAGTTTAAAATAGATCTGCTCAGCTGCTTCTATTCATAGAGAAGAAAATTAAATTAAGTGAAGTTGCTGGTTGGCTTTTGTGTATTTGGAGTCTCTTCATCAATATTGAGTCATCAAGCACTCAATAGGGTTTATCATAGATTGCATGTTGCAAAAATGACTGTGTAAAGGAAGTTTATATGGAATAAGATGTGGAAGGAACATCTTTCTGTTTTCTTTCCACAAGATATGCTGGAAGAGTTTTATGAGACAAAAAATTGTATTTTACAGTCAGACATTTCTCTGTCCACTAATAAACCCCCAAACTGTATGAAAAATAAGAAGAAATTGAAAGCTTTTGCAATGTACCCAATGCACTTACAGAGTAATATTTAAAGGAAATGGATCTTGTAATCACAGCAATTCAAAATGGCAATATTTCAGCTTTGAACTGCAAGTTTACTTTTCATTTGAAATTTTCAGGCACTACAGCTGCAAAGGGATATCTTATGGTTAACCTCAGGAGCCCAACAGAAGATGTGCAAACATAATGTTGAGGCCACATGCACTCAGCAAAAAAATTTGGAAATCTGTGTTAGAAAGAAATCCCAGTAGAAAGTGACACAAATCATCCAGTCAGTAAGGGCCAGAAGCCAAATCATCTAAGGACAGTATTCCTAAGCACAGCATCACCACTGCTCAAAGGAGGTGACTGTCCTGCTCTGCTCTGCACTGGTGTGCCCTCACCATGAGCACTGTGTGCAGTTTTGGGCACCACAATATAAAAAAAAAGACAGTACTTAAGAGCATCCAAAAGATGGCTATAAAAGGTGGTGAGGGCCCTGGAGGGGAAGCTGTATGAGGAGTGGCTGAGGTCACTTGGTCTGCACATTCTGGCCGAGACTGAAGGGAAATAACATAGTCTGCATCTTTCTCCTGAGGGGAAGAGGGACTGGCACTGATCTCTTCTTGCTCATGGCCAGCAACAAGGCTTGAAGAAAAATCATGAGGGGAGATTTGGGTTGGATAGAAGGAAAAGGTTCTTCACCCAGAGGATGGTTTGACACTGGAACAGGCTACAAGCTTGAGTTCAAGAAGCATTTGGACAATGCTCTCAGGCAAATGGTGTGATTCTGCTCAGGGCCAGGAGTTGGATTTGATGATCCTGATTGGTCCCTTCCAACTCAGCATATTTTATGATTCCAAGTGCAGCTCCTTCCTTATTCAGAAGGCTAATGGAGGAAATGCAGAAGATATCATTTGTCTTGTTAATATTAACAGGGGTTAACATAAAGTTTTTCAAGAACCAAGAGAAACTGCTTTGAAAGTACCGTATATTTTATCCTCTAATACATTTGTTTAAAGTATATCAGATAAAATAATTATTAAAATAATTTGGGGAAAATGGATGCTATTCCAATTAAAAACAGATTTATTGTGTAAACTGCTATTTTTCGGAAAGAAGAAGAGGCAAGGGAGAGTTGATAACACTTATTTTTTGAGCAATTTTCATTTTCTTTTTGGCTTCCCTGAGTAGACTCCCTTATCTCACTGGAATGAATGACAACCTATAAAGAGTTTGATAACAACATGAAAGAGCAAAGAGGGTCAAGCTACCTAAGATTACCAAGTGCAAGGTTAAGTAGTAAATCGATCTCAGTTAGTGAGTATCAACAGCAGGACAAAACTTAATATAATGAGTTCTTCATCCAGCCGACAAAGGCACAACAAGGATGTAAGAGCTGAAAAACAAAGCCATACAAATTCAAACTAGCAACACAGTGCACACTTTTTATGATATGAAACTAATCAGAGAAACAATTTAAGTGGGGATTACAATGGATTCTCTATCACTGTCATTGCTAACATCATCTGATGGGATAGCTTTTTTCATTTCTAAAAATCAATATTGCTGCTCAGAGATACACAGAAGTCATATTCAGTGTGGTATAGGATAGCTAGGATCATATTGTTTCCTCCTTGCTCAATCATATATGAGTAATTATATCAGATACCACTAAAATGAAAAGATATTAAGGGTTTCCATCTACAAAACAATTTTTTCACTTGAAATATAAGTGATGGCTTATTTTTCCTTGTCTTGAGGACAATAAAATTCCTAGAAATCTTGAAATTAGTCAGGTTAAGATTTGAAAAGAAGCAGATGCCCCTACAGAACCATAAAAACTCTGTGTACATTTATTTTTATTCTTTCTGTTAAGGGACTATATGGTTACAATGCTTCCCTAAAGAAATATTCCATGTTTCTGTTTACTTGTCACCCACAGGCACTGCTCTTCTGTAAAATGGCTACTTCAAACAGCAGAATCTGTTTCTTCATCTTTCTCTTCATCTATAAATCAGCTGTAAGCTGTGGACTTCAGGCTGGAATTGCAAAGCCAAGCTCTGTACTCCCTAATTATTCTGTGCAAGCTAGTAATACATCAATAAAAGGAGCAAATATAAAGCCACAACTATAAAACACCCTTGCTCACTAAATGTATAGGTTTTATGTATTTACTACTTACTTTTTTCTCACTGTACAATTTCTTCCCCTTCATTTATATATGTAAAGTTTCTCTTGGGTGTCAAAATACACATTGATCTAAGGGAAATCAATGTTTGTGAAATACTGTGATGCCAAACTCAGGTGCACTTCAGCAGCAGTTCATCACACTTTCTTATGCAGCATCATTCCAATATGATAGGAATGGCAACTAAATTCCAACAGACTACACAGACTTCATTTTTAATCTCTCTAGGGTAATTTTTCTTTCCCTGAGAGCTTTATGGCTTTACATCCTTCCTTGCATTCCAGAACTAGCTACATTTCCTATGAACATAAATTTGGAAAGAAGTGACTGTAAAATGTGTTAAACAAATGAAAAATTTTAATACTGAAGATTTTTCTGTCATGTGTTCTGTCATCCAGCAGACCTTTTCAGCTAGTAGTTGCACATTGTAAGAACTGCCTATTAATATGGTTTTAAAATTGGTATTGACTGTATGTCCTAAAGGTCACACCTGAAGGTATTGTGCTCTTCACTGCTACTTCTCACTTTCTCTTGATTGTCAAAACCAGTCAATGAATACAAGTGCATACACCTTGAAAGGAAGGTTGCCCTGGCTGGATTACATTATGCTAAACTGCCATGCATTAATCTATTATGTAACATGTTTGGTTCAGATAGAGCTAATTGTAAGGTTTTTTTCTTCTGGTGGCAGTGTGGGGCAAAATTCCTATTGAGAATTAGTTCTGAAAACTGTCTTCTCATTATCACATGAAGGTCAAGTAAAATAAAGCTTGGGGTTTTTTACTGGTTTATGATTGCTACTTTGCTACTTTTTCTTTGAAGCACTTAATTATTTACACCAACCCAAACCCCCAAACAAACAAACAAAAAACAACAACCAAAAAAAAAAAAACCATCACCAATTCTTCTGGCTAGGAAAATAAACTGTACAAGAAGCAATTTCCATAGGAAATAGAAACGGTTAGTTTCTCATCTTAAGAATGGAATGAAAAACCATGAATCCTTTCTGCATACTTTCTGCATAGCAATGTTCCCAAACCATTTGATTTTATTTAAAGCGTGTGATATGGAAGAAGTGAGTCAAGTTATATTTAGCCCATAAAAAAAGTTCCTTTGAAAGATGAAATTCAGGGCAGATTTTTTTATGTGGAGCACTCCATACGCATTTGATAGAAGTGCAAAAAAATTGAAATCAATGCTGATCTTAACCCAAGAACATTGGTTGAAGAATAATAGCAAGCTGGGACTGGATAAGAAATGAACTGCAGATCAAGCATGAAAGATTTCCTGCAGGCTGTGCTTGTGCAGAGCTTTACCTTTAGCTCAAGAAACAGACCAGGTCCTGAACAGTCAAGGATTTCTTTCCCATTGAGGATTTTTTAACATAAATTACTTTTAATTGCCCGGAACTGGAAGCAAGTATATATGAGAGGCTCTGGTCATACCTATATAGATGTTAAACTACAAAAGTTTTATTCCACAAGTTCAAGAAGAGCCAATGCGTGTAACTACAGCCAAAATTCTCAGGTATTTCTACACATAACAACTAAAATCTATATCCATGGCATACCCTCTACTATATTTATGTGGGAGCTCCATTTCACAATTCCTAGTTTTTCTCTCTTTTACAGAATATAATTCCTTTGTCCTTTCAGTGGTCCCTAAGGTTCTAGTTCTTGAGATTCCAATTACATTTGTTGAGAGCCCACTTGCTGCAATTCATTCTTACTAGCTCACTGGCTGAAAACCATACAATAAAAAAAAGAAAACAAAACAAAAACAAAACTCCAAACCCAACAGGTAAGTATTGAGGTTACTTTGAAATTCCATTCTGATTCAGAAATACAGCAAAAATACAGAGGTATCTGAGAAAGGAGTGCTCTAAAATGTATAATTTACAACACTGATCCTGCAAACAAATGCATTGTTATGAGCAAAAAAACAACTGTCTTTACTGGCTTTGATTAGTTGGGCTGTAGATGTGATAAAACTTCTGATTTATATATTATTTTTAAATTTCCTGAAAAGTAACTCTACAATGATGCCTAGGGCATGTGAGAGGCTCTTCTCTGAGCTTTGTCATAAATCTAAACAAATAAATCATAATAACAATGGTACTTTCCTTATGGATAAAACTCCTACTTTGTACTATAAAAAAGGGGGAAAAGGAAGAGGTAATTCCATTTTCCATAGCATCAATTTAGAATCAATTTAACTTAGCTACATAATGAAAGTTAAATGAGAGAATCATGCACATTTAAGTGCCAACAAGATACACTTATGCTAAAACATTGTCACCTTCAGTTACTATGATGCTTTTCACTTTTATACAGTTAAATTCTTTGCTTTTACAATCAGCATTTGCATTAGAAAGATAACTGTAGATATGTTAGAGAACATCTGCAAACAAATACAGAATAAAGCAATGTAAATGTGCCCACAGAAAATAGCACTAAAAAAAACATGTTTAAAGAAAAATGCCCCCAAAATACATTGGAAATTTATCCTGCTCATAATTTCTACTCCTATCTAAATCTTTAGAAATGTGCTTAACAGTATATATACTGGGAAGACTTGGATTTTAGAATGCCACCGAAATTAAGTACTCCAAAGATATACTAGATGAAAGAAGTCATGTCAGACTTCATAATATAAAATAATAGGTACAAGGAACCATATCTGGACAAGAACTTAAAAGTATGGCTCATTATAAAGATGAAATTGTACCAAGAACTGAGATACTACAGGTAAATTGAAATAAAAGGGAAAAGTCATACATGATAAAAACTACCTGGAAGTACAATCCAGAAATAGCTCTGTTCAGTGCCCATCTATTCTTAAAATTTGACAAAAATATAAAAGTTCCAATTGTGTAAATGTCAGTGACCCATATTAAGATGTGGGATTGCTGATTCATGCACATCTCTCACAGACTCTTGACTATTGGGTTTCTCCAAATTTCCATTTCAACAATTTAGAGAGTGACACATCATGAAACTTTCAGATATTTGTTGGGGTGCCAGTTAAGTGGTCATGACTACACATTGGAATCTTTGAATCAAGATTTGTCAGTGATGAAACAGTAACCAAAGCAATTGTAAAATCCAGCACATTTAAGAAAAGATCAAAAAGAATAAAAAATTGTCACTCATTTTTATATGAGAAAAAATAAAACAGACCTAGCAAGCAAAATGTAAAACTATAGTAAAGCAAAACAGGTGATACTTCGAGATGAAACTTGAAGAAAGCATAAAATAAAATGTTTTCAAACACAGAAGGAGTAGGATGACTGTAGAGTCAGTGGGGCCAGAAGATTATCAAAGTACAAAAGGCACACCAAAGAAAGGGAAGACCACTGCAGAAATCACAAGGGAATCCTTTCATCACTGTTCACTATGGAGAAGGTCAGGAAGGTTCCCTTCTTCACAGGGCATAAGAGGGAGAAACTATTTTTTTAAGAAAAGCATTAATAGAAGAGGTTTTAGGACTAATTAATAAATTGAACAGTAACAGCTGTCAGGACCAGGTAATTTGTTCAAGAATGAAGGTAGTCTAGTATGAGTTGCTGAGTTACTAACTGTAGCATATAAACTATTCCTCTAATAAGACTCTGTGTCAAGAGGAATGAGAAACAGAATTGAAGAGCTAAAACTCTTGAGAAAGGACTCATGCAAAGACTTAGGGAACTACAGAAGAGCAAATTGGATCATTGTCAGGAAAATAAGTAAGGATTACTATCCTAGAATTAATAGATGATAGATAAATATGAAATACTTGCTGAAGCTCCACATGACTTTTATAGATTATTGGGAGGACTGCTGCCTATCAGATTACTTTGAAGCTGTTAACAAATGTAGATTAATTGATATTAATCTGGATCTTCAAAAAGCTTCTGACAAGCTTCCATTCTCCAATATTTGACCCATGTGGTTCTTCCTTTTTTCATTCCTTTTATTAATTCTGTTTTTAATAATTGCATTCTTTTTAAGTTAACTATGTCAATGTAATTTCATACCCACTTGTTATTCTTGTTTTCAGCTGTTATAGTTTTAAGTTACCAAAAAATTTAAAATCAGGAAAAGTTTTGATGCACATTCATAGAAAGCTATCTAGGCTATTGATCAGCCAATTTGCAGAATTTCCTAAGGTCTTTTCACAATGCAATTCTGATACTGCTCCCTCTTAATTTAATGATAAATGCATCTCCTGGGATAACACACAATTCAATTTTCAGGCTAGTGGTTTTTTTCTTCAAAATGTAATTAATATCAGGTTAACAAGAAACACTGTCAATTCTCAGAGGCCTTGTCTTGTACCATACAGAAAAATGCACTGAAGACAATATTTGTGAAAGGAGTGGAGAACACTCCTTGTATAATTCTGAAAAAAATTTTGAAAATGAATAAGATAAAAATTTTTTTAAGAAATCCAGAGAAGAAACAGCTTCCAAATACTGGATTTTGATGTCGTCCTTCTGATAGCCTTTTAAATATTCTTTTTCAAGTTAAGAGGTATTAGGAGACATATTTGGACCTAGCCATAGATGGTGGTGGTTGTTTATTTTTTTAATTACTTTTTTGCAGAACTCCAGGTGCATAAATCAAACAGTGTATTTGAGCTAGATAATGTAGTTATGATTGCAGTTCAGAGTTTCATCTCGGCTGTGAACTCTGTGTCTCAGTCATGCACAGGATTAAATTCTTTCTCTTTTTAACAAAAGAAACAGGCCCCTGTTAGCCCTGTTTCAGTCCTCTATTATTCAATTAGAGTATTTAAATTAAATTTGTTTTATGCAAGCAAATCCAATTAAAACTTACAAGGAAATGTCTCCACAGGTTCATTTACTAGAGCTTTGTTTGTGGAGGACAGAAATTTGCCCTTTGAGTGGCATCTACAGCATTCAGCAATATCAGATACAGCACATAACAATCCACTTCATAAAATATTACTAAAGTAAGTCTTTTAAAAAACCTGTTTTGAGCTGTCTTTTTTTTCTTCTTTTTTCTTTTTTTTTTTGCAACCAGAAAGATGAAAAAGCAATGACAGCAGAGTGTTTAATAAATACCAAGAGGAAGCTATCCAGCCTTACATCAATTTGTTACTACTGCTCACTGTTTTGCTTTAGTTATTGCATATTTATCTGTGATTAATTTTTTTATTGCCTAGTTACCATCAAAGATTATCATATAAACCAGAGAAAGAGAATAACAGTGTGCCTGTTTTACCCTGCTCCCACAATAAAAAAAAGTAAAGCCTCCAAGCCAGCAAAAAAAATCTACCATATGTTTCAGTATAGAAAAGATCATATAGGCTAATATCTAAAACCTTAAAATACTGCCAGGTAGTCTATTTACTATGACTAAAAATATCCCTACCAAGCACATAATACTGTTTGCAAAAAAGATTATCTTAACTTCTGCAATATCAGTTTTGTGTATTTGAGCTATTCCTGATATTAGCAGTGGACTACACAGCACTGCCTTTGAAAGCAAAAGTAAACATAAGAATTTTTTTTTATCATCATTAGTCTGAAAAAGTTAAAATGAAGACTGTCCAAAAAAATATTTGCTGTAGCCCAGTATGGCACAGAAATTAAAGAACAAGTGACTAACCACTTGTCTATAATTAATAAAAAATAGCCACAAAATGAAAAAAGATAATGCTAAATCTTCAATTTATATAAAAAGTTATGTAATCCAAAGTGCCATTTGTAGAGGCATTTTAGTGCCAAAGAATTGTAAGTTTCCAATAAAAATGCTCATGTGATATACCATATGTGAACACCTCCACCCTTACTATAAATCACCACAGCTTAATTGTTCTAAAAGTCCTGAACTTAATGCATTTATTCTTAACATCAGTGTGAAGGAATTCCAGTAAATATTTAAAACTATTTGGTGTGAGTTTTGAGGTTGTTTTGGTTGGTTGGTTGTTTTTTTTCTTAACTTCAGCACTGTAGTTCTAATACCACAGAAGTGCACAGTGGCTTTTGTTCCTGAGAGAAAGTCTTCCATTAGACTGCCATAAGTGGGATCACACAAAATTCAAAGCCACGGAAGCAACAAATCAAAAGGCAAGAGATGAGATGCCTTTTTTTTAGGATACAGTAAATATTTTCAAACAACCCTCCCACTGGTGATGACTTTGTGTTAGTGGCTACAAAGACACATTGCTTAGATCACCAGAGGCTGACAGACCTTGCATTTCTTCTTTTTCTATAAAGAAAGCTTGTCAAGAATTTTTTAAAAACTATTTCTGTTTTGGGGACAGTTGCTCTCAAACTAGTGGCAAATTTTGCCATTTCATTTACGCTTTTGGTTAGTCCAAATTTTAAAAAATCTCCTATTAACTTTCAGAAATGTGGCTCATCACATTAATTTGTATAAGTTACATGTTTAGTCAGTATATGTGCAGAATTCAACACAGTACAAGAACTGCTGTTTGTAAACATATTTCAAAATGGTATAGTAAATATTTTGAGGATTTTTGAGTTATTTTATGCAGGAAAACAATATTGCTGAATAGAAATGGAGAAAGAATATAGGGAATAAATGAACAGAGAAAAGCAGAGATATATTTTAAGAAGTCAAGGCAGTAGGCAGAAAATTAGTACATGTAATTTGAAAAAAAATGGGAACACGATAAATGAAAATTCAGAGATAAAAGAACCCAGGAAATTAGATTACATATTTTTAGCAAGTCCAAATATTATCTGCACTAATGAGCACTAGACTGAAAAAGAAGTTTAACCATCTTTCTTGAAAATGAGGGAAAACTCAGAGGACAGGACTCCAAGGAAAGCAACAGAAAAGTTCAGCAATGGAAGACCGTAGCCAGTCTTTGTCTTTCTATACAATGTGCTGTATCCCCTGCAGTCACAAGGAAAAGGGATCTAGTTGTAGTGAGTGAAGGATATGAATAATACTTTCTACTATTCCTTAAATTATTGTTTTGTACCATGAAGATTTATCTCTGAAGTCAGTACAAGAGTACTTGTAGCTACACTTATATAAAAGGATGGAGGAAATGTTTGTCTGCTCAGCTGTCACTCTAGGTTGAACCATTTTTGGTGTTGCTACTCAAGCTGCCTAATAGGATGAAACATGTTTGCAAGGAATAGGGACATACCAGCACTACTCCATAAGAAGCTACTAAAAAATTACTCAATGTGCACTTCTCTTACGATCTGAAATGACTTGAGATTGATCCTTTAAGGTGAAAGGAAGTTAATACTGCTATAATCCCCAAACTAAATCTTAGGGGGCTCTGAGATAATACAGAATATAATTTTAATGTCAGTTGTAACTCAAAATGAGCGTTTTTAATGAGAAGATGAGCAGAAACCATGCATAACCTCTGGCAACATGAAAAGGGATTTCTTAATCTACTATCTGCTTTCTAACTGATTTGCAGTACATTATGCAAGACAGCAAAAAAGTAAATTCCAACCCATTCCTGTAAGAGATGTATACAGCAACAATTCTCACCTGTTCCTTGCCACAACACACTCATCAATTTTGATAATTATTATGATCATATACAGTTTTAAATATTCAAGTTAATTCTGCTAATTATGTGACATCATTGGGATATGTCCAATTAGCCTTCAGCATGTCCTGCAATTGTATTAGACCTTTGGATTACCTTATAATTATCAGCTCTGCTATTTGCTGCTTCCAGACACTGGAAAAAACCACAGATGCTGATTATAAAACATGTGCAGAGGATCTTTCCTAAGTGGAAGATCTTTCAGGGAAAAAATAGCACCTCAGTGCAACTGATTCATATTATAGATTCACTCCACATGATTTCTACAACAGATGAAGGATGTTGAGTCCCCAGATTATACACTTTCCTCTTCCACTAACTTTAAGAATAGTTTCTAGCACTGTATGTTTTCTTGTTTCCAGTTTTCTCTGGAGAAAAGTGTCAAGAGATGGGGATCAATACTTCATGTTTCTCAGTACCCCTCAAGTTTAGTTTTCTATCCTTTTCTAAGTCATTGTTCTGTTTCTTCGCCTTGATCATTTTGCATCTAATGCATAAATTTTGCAGTAATCAAGACCTGTTTCTGTTGTGTTCTACTATGAAGAACAACTGATGCAAAAAGCACCCTCTCTGTACTAGCACCAAGACATGCTCAGTCAGAATGACTTCCTCCTTTTAGGCATTAGTCTTACCTACAAAGTGATACCTCAATCATCTCTAATGGCCAGGAGTAAGAACTACAATACTAACCCACATCCCAGTGTGGTGTGCTGCAATGCAGAGATTTCATTTGTGCTACATTATGAATATATTTTTGTTTAAACAATGACACTGCCTAGTGCTTTGCTTTATCTCGACTAGGTTTCATGTGATAGGTATAATTTTCTGTTTACATTACCTTTATATGTTCTATGTCCCTGTATTACATTTTCTCTGTAATTATATTAATTAGGAGAAATGTAAATTAAAACATTCAAGGTTTTTTTACCAATTAAGTAATAAGGAGATTAACTCTTCTAAGTGATCCAGAAGGAGAGCTTTTCAGTATATATACGATATTAAGCAAAATAAAATCAATTTCAGTGACTAAAGCAGCATCTAGATTTTTTTTCTGCAGCTGTTACAGTTTTGAGGCTGTTTCTGTCACATAATAAACTGCAGTAGGCATACTTGAATAGATTAAATAAAACTATGAGTAAACCCTGCAGTCTTCAGACTCCATTGAATAGGATTTTTTATTTTTGTACTGGACTGTGTAGCCCTAAAGAACCCTGTGTAGTTCAAACTCCAACAGAGAGGCCTTATCAATGAAGGCCACAAAAGCGAAACAGTTCATGATACCAAGGATTTGTAATTCAGATCAAGCAATCTATGAATTATTATTTGATAGTTTCTTGTGTTTGAAACAACTGCGATCTACTTCATCCTCTCCTAAAACAAGAGATACTTGATTTCGGAGCAGTGAACAAGCAGCATGTGATGACTTATTTTCCTTATAGTCTTCCAGTATTTCATGCTTGTTTTCTCTATGGAAAAAGCACCAGCAAAACACGACTGCTGTAGTTGTAAACTGGCATTTGTATTTCTTTTTAAAATCTGTAAACAACATATATTGTACCAGGAGAAACATTATATGTTCTAGGTTGAAAAATTAATCACTGTGCCTAGAAATCAGATAGATTCATTAGCATAACACTGTGCCTGAATAAGCCCTGCTTAGAAACATGACATAGCACTTGAGAAATGTATTTGATATTCATAGAATAATAGAATTGTTATTCCTGGAAAAGGCCTCTAAGATTATTTTAGATTATCTAAGACTACCCAACTGTTAACCTAGTGCCATCATGTTCACTTCTAAACCATATCCCAAGATACCAAATCTGCATGATTTTGAACACTTCCAATGATTGTGACTCCACAGCTCTCGGAGTTGTGAGCAGCCTGTTCCAAAGCCTGACCGCTCTTTTAGTGAACAAATTTCTCCTAATATCCAACCTAAATCTCCAATAATACAACTTGAGCCATTTTCTCTTGAGCTGGTACGTAATACCTAGGGGAAGAAACTGACCCCCACCTAGTTACAACCTCCTCTCAGGCAGTTGTAGAGCACAATAAGGTCACCCCTGAGCCTCCTTTTCTCCAGGTTAAACACCCTCAGCTCCCCCACTTGTATGCTCCTCAAAAAAACATGTACCTCAGATCCTTCACTGCTCCATTGTCCTTCTCTGGACGTGCTCCAGCACCCCATGCCCTTCTTGTAGTGAGGGGCCTAAAACTGAACACAGGATTCGAGCTGCTCCTCAGTGTTGTGTACAGGAGGATGATGACTGCCTTGGTCCTGTTGGCAACACTATTGCTGATCCAGAATGTCATTGGCTTTCTTGGCCACCTGGGCACACACTAGCTCATGTTCAGACAGCTGTTGACTGGTACCCCCAAGTCCTCCTCCACTGGGAAGTTTCCCAGCCACTCTGCCTGTAGCTCTGCATGGGGTTGTGCCCCAAAGGCAGGATCAGCACTTGGCCTTATTAAACTTCATATAATTGTCCTCTGCCCATTGATCCAGCCTGTCCAGATCCCTCTGTAGAGGTTTCCTGCCCTTCTACAGGTGAACACTCCCACCCAACTTGGCACCATTTATGAACTAAGGAGACACTTGATCCCTTCATCCAAGTCATCAATAAAGGNTTCCTGAGCCTTTGTCACTATGTTTTCTTGTACGTGCAATAAAGGATGAAGATTCTCCTTGGCCTCTTTTTGTTGCTGAAATATTTGTACAAAATAATTCTTTTANACTGGCTGCCAGCTGGATGGAACTTCAATCATCACCCCTCCCTCAGCCCAGCCATCCAGCCAGTATTTTATCTAAGGAAGAGTACACCTGAGCAAGCCATAAGCAACCAGTTTCTCCAGAATGCTACAGGAGACAGTGTCAAAAGCTAAAGTCCAGGTGGAGGACACCCCAGCACAGCTCTTTGAGGAGATGACCTTGACACAGGAGGAGATCAGGTCAGTCAAGCAGGACTTTTCATAAACTCATGCTTGTTGGGCCTGATTATGTGGTTGTCCTTCACATGCCACATAATGATACTGTCCTGCATGTGCACAGACAATTATCTTCTCTGTGACTTTCCTTTGCTCTGAGGTCAGCTCACAGGCCTGGAGCTCTCTGGATTCTCCTTCCAACCTTTCTTGTAGATGGGTTAACCTCCAGCCAACTGGGACCTCCCCAGTTAACCTGGACTGCAAGTAAGTGATGTAAAGTGACTCAACAAGCTCGTTCACCAGCTCCTTCAAAGCATTTGATTGGATCCTATTTAGACACATGTGCCTCCAACTGGTGTAGCAGGCGCCTGACTATATCTCCTTGGATTATGGAGATGTACTCCATTCTTCTTCCCATACCTGTCTTAAAGCTCATGTCCTGAGTACCTTCTGAAAAACTCATCTTACTTTGAAGACTGAGGCAAGGAAGGGATTAAGTATCTCAGATTTTTCCTGAGCCTTTGTCACTATGTTTTCTTGTACGTGCAATAAAGGATGAAGATTCTCCTTGGCCTCTTTTTGTTGCTGAAATATTTGTACAAAATAATTCTTTTATCTTTTACAGCAGTAGCTAAATTACGTTCTATCTGCACTTCAGCCCTTCAAATTTTCTCACTGCATAACCTCACAATATCCTTTTTAATACTCCTGAGTTGCCAGCCCCTTCTTCCAGGGGAGATACACTCTCTTTTTTTTCCATCCCTGAATTCCAACCAAAGCTCTTATGTTCAGCCAGTCTGGACTTCCCTGCTGGCTCATCTTTCGACACAAGGGGATATTCTTCCCCACCTCTAATATTTCCTTCATAAAATGTCCACCATTCCTGTACTCCTTTGCCCTTCAGCAATGCCTCCCCAACAGACTCCCTCAACCAGTCTTCTAAACAGGACAAACTCTGTCTTCTGAAAACTCAGGGTAGTAGTTTTACTGACCCCTCTCCTTAATTCAAGTATTGAAAATGGTCCTTTTGTGATCACTCTGCCCAAGGCTTCCTCCAGCCACCTCATCTTGCACCAGTCTTTCTTTGCTCCCAAACAGCAGATCCTATGGGTCAGCTTCCCTGGTTCGCTCCCTCGTCAGCTGTGTCAGGTAGGTGTATTCCTCACCCTCCAAGAATCTTCTTGGACTTAGAAACAGTTTCTCTCTACTGTGTACTATTTTCAGTAGACAGCTTGCAAGTTGAAGTACCTCATGAGAACAATGGCTAGCAATTGTAAGAACTCTCCCAGCCACTTATAAAATATTTAATCCGTCTCTTCATTGAGAACAGGATATCTGCTGGTTGGCCTTCTCCCTGATCCTTAACCATAAGTAACTCAGCCCTATTGTGACCATCATTAAGGTCCACACAATTAAAACACACTCTAAGATACAGATTTGCACCCACACCACTCTTTCCTTTCTTGTCATTTTTGAACTTCTAGGCACCCATTGCAGCAATTGTGCAAATCATCCCACCACATTTCTGTGATGACAACTATGTCAGTTTTCCTCTGCACGGTGCATTCTACCTCCTTCTGTTGATTGTTCATGTTGTGTGCATTGGTGGAGATGTACTTCAGTTGGGCATTGATCCTGTCACCTTTTTGGGGGGACAAGCCCTAATTCCCCCATTAGGAGCAATCCCAAGGCTTTTCTTTAGCATTTCTGGTTTTATCCTCTTCGCCCTTTAAGTCTAGATTAAAATGTTTAGTGGGACCTGCTAACTCCCAAGAAAGGATCTTTTTCTCCCTTTGAGACAGCAGTACTCCAGTCTGTCATCAGCAGACCTGGTGTCAAGTAAACTGACCCCTGATGAAAAAAACCCAAAATACTGTTGGTAACAGCAGGCTCTGAGCCATGTATTCATCTGTATGATGTTCCTGTTTCTTACTGCATCATTGCCTGAAAATTGACAAGACAAAGGAGAACACTTGCTGTGCTCCTGATGCCCCAACTAGTCATTCTAAGACCCTGAGATCTCTATTCACTGCCCTCAAACTTCTTATTGTGACTTCATTTCTTCCCACCTGAACAAGCAATAATGGAAAATAAATCACACCACATTGGAAAATTTCTTGGTGAGATTTCTTACTCAGATCCCAAGGAGGCAGCAGTCTTCTGCATGGGTTTGCTCAAATTGCTGTATTGGAGCCTCTGTTTCTCTCAGAATGGAGTCACTGATGACAACTAATTTCTTTTTTTTTCTTTACAGAAGTAGAATGCCCCACAGATGATGGCAAAATACCAAAAATGCATAACAGTCTGGAATTCTTTGTATATTAACAAAACTGGATCTCCAAATTCACTAAATCTGAATTGTGTTCTGTTTTTCCTGAAGAAACAGACATGCTTCTCAAAACTGCCACCCAATTAACATGTAGAAGGGACCCTGAATATTTTAAAATCTCATCCAAAGGACTGACAATCTCTGATGGAAAGGTCAGTTTTCAGTTGAGAGGTTTTTTTCCCCATTTATGTGCAATAGCCCATAATGAATGAGCAAACTGTGTTTCAGGATTGTAGCTCAACTGGAACAGAGAAATTAATTGTGCCAATCAGTCAGCAAGTAGCAACCTGTCGCAAGTGCCTGCACATATTAACTATGAAATGAGTCAAAAGAATAAATATTCAGCTTGAAAACCTTCTGAGAGCATAGCACAGTTATGTTTGCTTCTAGTAAAATTCACAGCACAGCTGTATTTGTTGTGCCAAACAGAGATAGAAGTCTAAAGCCAAAATTGGATTAATTAAGCAAGGGTTGTAGGATCACCACAGGCTGATCCCAGCATAACAAATGAGAGAATGCTTCCAGTTCTTCCTGTGTGCTGGCCAAAAAATTGTTCTGTAGCAGGCTGTACTTGGAAAGACAGCTCTGAAGGCCATGCTATTTGGGTAACCTTTCACAATTAAGCCACAAATTAATCTGCTTGTTAATGTTTGTCATCACAGGAAGACACTTTAAAAATCCTAGATACATTATTACTGCCCACTACAACCATCTGCAACAATCAGCTCCTTGGAATAAATTTTGAACTAGTGCATTTTGAGCAAAGGCTATGCTGAAAATTAATGGCTTGGAAAGGTTGTGGGGTTTATCCATTTTATTATATATGGTGTGTTAACCACTTACATATGATATTATTCATGTATTGAAATCATTCTAACAAAGTAAAATTACTGAGATAAGTATTGAATTCTCTGTTTCTCGATGGAGATAGGCTCAGCTACCACCCTTGTTGACATACCATTGTTGCTCAGAGGAAACAAACCTAACAAGAAAAATAAAACCACCAGGACTGCATTCCTAGGAACTGAATATAACAAATTACAAGCTTGAAACTAAGAGACCCAAAAATCCCTCTTTGAAGAACTGGGGAGACATAGCCCAGGATTCATGAGACAGAACCCCAGGCAGACAGACTCAGTCTGAAAGAGATCTTCTTAACAATTGCACAACAAAACCTCACTCTGGCTCATTACTGAAGGGCAATAGACATCCCCAAGTTTAAAAGTTTATCTAAGCCACATATCAATAGCTTTGGCTGAGGCAGGGCAGCAAAGATGAATTCTTCCTATAATATTAATAATATTGCTACTTATTTTTACTTTTCATCATCCAGTTGGCCACCTCATAATTAAAACAACAATCTTTTTATTTGCTAAAATAATTTTGGTTTGATTTTGATCACAGAACACTTTAAGACAGAAAAGCAACTAGGTGAAGGCAATAAACCTGCAGCACATTTCCCCAGAGTCAATAGACAGAAGCCAAACAATGCATACCTATCACATGTATGGACAACTCTAAAAGATTTAAAGATCTTAATGCCCTTTGAGGAATTGCATCATCCTGCTAAATTAGACTGAAATTCAGTATAGGGATTGGAAATATCTCTTATTTTCTGCAGAAGAATTTCCATCAGAAATTATAACAGCACTTGTTCTGTAAGGAACAGGAAACAATAACACTTCTAAATCTTCATGAAAATTTGGGAAATGAAAAAGATAAATTGTTACTTTACAATTTAAAACCACTTCTTTGTGTCTACTAAGAGCATTTTAATATACCTATTACTACAATTGTACATCACTATCTATTATATAAGAATATTAGAACTAATGCAGTTGCTTTAGAATTTTTCTTGATACTGTCTCTCTTTTTGTCTCTAATTTTTCTTAGTAGTGCTATGTGTACCTAAACAAGAACTCTAATTAGGACCTAATTCTGCGAAAGACTTATAGTTTCTTACTGCAGAAAATCATAAAATCATATGTTATCCTGCCATGGAAGGGACCCAAAATGATCATCAAAGTACAGCTCCTGGCACTGCACAGGATTTACCCAAAAATCACACCATGTGACTGAGAGTGTTTTCAATGCAATAGAAAAGCAAATGGAGTAGAGGCATCTGGAAAGAAACCTGTATGCACATGGTCAGAATGCTAGCTGCACTTCAAGTATCCCTACCTAGGAATAGAGGTTTTTTAAAAGAATCATGCAATATTATAAACAAATAGTCTTTTCATGTTTTCACTCACTGAAATATTCATGAAGTCTATCATCTTCCATCAGGGCAGTGACTACTACTACTACTGCCAAGCGTTTAGTAGGGAAAAAAAGAAAAGCTGGAAAACTTGAGCGCAGCACCTTGGAGGGCTGTGTAATTTTTAGAAGAAAATATTTTGTGACAGATGTAGAATCAAGCTTCATTCAACATTAAGAGCTGTCAGTGAGATTGAAGGAAAATAAAGGTAAGAAAAAGGTGGGGGAGAAAAAAGATAGCTATTATATGGTTTAATAACAATTAGAAATCAACCAGAATTCCCTTATGTAGATGTTGCTTGAAGCATTATAGTAATAATTAAAACAATTTTGAATAAAGTGGTCTTAAGGGTAACAAAGATTATTTATTACTTTTATAAACAAAACCAAGTGTCAAACAAAGTTGACTCTAACACCCAGGCTGAAATATAAAAAAATGTTTAATGGAAGACTGGTGTGCAGGGTTGTACTACACTGAGTTTTCAGAGTTAACATGGAAAGAAGACTCTACTTAGCAAGGCTAGTGCAACTGTTCAGGTACAAGTTTGATATACTGACATCCACAGGTATAGAAGAATTCATAGATTTAAGCCAAAACTTACCAGGACTCAAGAAAGAAGAAAAGACAAACCAACTACAGGACTTCTGATATTTCCACGTAAACAATGGAAAATAGAAAGGCAGAAAGAATGTCCCACAGCCATCAATAAAAGCATAGGAGAATTATGTTCTGATTCCATAATTTCTCCAGTAAAAGAAGACAACTAAATTAAAATCAAACCTCTGAACTTTAGAGTGCAGTTCGTAAATAGACAAAGCTTTGCACTGCAGACAAATGACAGTAGCTGCTGTGTCTTTGACCACCGTATTTCTTCTATGCTAGCAGACAATGTTCTAGCTAGATTGTGAAGTCAGATATAGTGGAATCACTCTCACAATGCTGAGTTCCAGAAAAATCAGGCAAGTGCTTGTTTTTAATATCTGTTTATAAATGCCTACTACAAGCAAGAATTCCATAAAACAAGGGGTAGTTGAAATTTAGTTAACACAGGATCCTGTGAATCATGGAAGCATAGAATAAGTGCTGTGGCTTTTGAACACAATTATCACAAGTGAGAGTGCAAGGACATAAATCTCTGTGGACACAGTTTAATATTTATCAAGATATACTTTAGGAAATGGAACGTGTAGGAAGCTAGTTTGCACTAGAAACATTTTCCCATGTGGAATTCATTGGGGAATCAAATGCAGAATTCTGTCTCCCAACAGAGAGTCTGCATCATTATAGCACCTAAGAGTGCTTCAAGTGCATCTGCAGGCTAGTGTGACAACTCTAAATTCATACTCACAAAATTACTAACAAGTTTTAACTTAGATTTTACAGGAGGGCAGATGGGAGGAGAATCAAATTATTCTGATTAAAGCATGAAAGAAATTATTTATGGGCATGATCAACTATCTTTTTGAAGTAGGTACATACAGAAGCTTGTGGGATAATACGCTGAAGTGTTTGATGAAGAAAACCATAAATAAAACTCCCATCCCTGAATGCTAAAATGATGTAGTGCTCATGCAGTCATTTTGTAAAGCAACATGAGGATAAATGCTAGTGCTTAGCCAACATATCTTTGTAGTAATTACTTGAGACAGGACAGAGATAAATAGTGATTATGATCAATGTACACAAATGTACAACTTGATGCACAGATTTTGGAGGTGAAAAATCTAGTTTTCACCTTTGGAGCAAAATTATATTTGGAGTTATATTGCAAGGCATTTCATCACAAAATTTCTTAGTTGATCAGAACTCTGCAGTAATCTCCACATGATAAGCTGAGGCTGATTAGGTGGTCAAGGGTACTAGAAGACGGTCCAAACAGAACATAAAGTATATTTATACACAAAGAATAAAAGATCAGCATTTTGCATTAAAGATGTATGTCTGACAGAGGACTTGAAAATATCAAATAAATCACTAAATAAGATGACTTGCCACAGGCTCTTAAAAATAAGTCTTATTCCTGGAAAGAGTACTTGTGAGCTAGGTTGGAAGTATTATTATATTTATCTCAAGAATTTTAAACATGACATCAGGTCCACAGTCCAGATTGTAAAAGGCATATTTTAGAGGTGATATGTAACATATGTAGCACAGATGTAACATTTCAGAGATGACGCAAAAAGGGCACCTCAACAAATGAGGCATAATTCAAATCTAGAAGAGTTTAGACAAAGCCTGATCTTCAAGGCTGGCTGAAGAGGAAGACATAAAATATGAAAAAGTAGTACTAACAGTGGTATAAACCTGAAGAGGGACTGTGTATTGAGGAATCTGAATTGTCATTTTTTCCATAATGTGATATCAGAGCCATTTTCCTTTGTGGGGAACACATTTTTTACTAGAGGGACAAAAGAAAATAAATGCCTATACAAAAGATGAAGTGCAAAACTGTTAAAAATAAACCACAAGCAAGGTACAGTACAGGTTAAAAAATCAAAAGTATGGAAGCTGGACTAAAGCCTTCCTCTCTGTATGTTTATTTGAATGCCAGACAATATCACTGTATCTCAAGAAAATGAAACCAAACCAAAACACACTCCCATGATGAAAAGCCCATCTAGTTTCACAAGGCTTGCATCCCTTTGTATCATTACCAAGCATGAAGCACCTAAAATATTTTGAGAATAGCCTGGCCTTACTGAAATCAGTGGGAAATTTGAAATTGTCTTCAGAGGAGCCAGGATGAAAGCCAGCAGTCCCACTGATTTCAGCAAGACTATTCATTGTCTGAGGCTATGCCCAAACATGAATCTTCCAAGAAGCAGGGCTTTCAACAACTCAGATTTCTGTATTTACGAATTGAGAAAAATGCTTTAAATCTGGCTGCAACACTAGCATGAGCTTCAAATGAAATTAAGTGCACTATTTCATTATGTTGAACCTCAGCTGTACACAGATTAAGTGAGATGAGCAATCTGGATCATCAGGTGTCAGTCCCCTGCTGCTGAATAAGTTTAGATAAGTAAAGGCAGGAGCAGTGTCCTGCAGCAGAGCTGAGGAGCTGTGATTGCTCTAGCTCTGCATTAGGGAACTGTCTTTCAAGCCAAGATTCTGATTTCAAGACCTGCAGTTTTCAGTGTCCTCATTTTTATGGAATAGGAAAGAAGGGACACTTCTAGACTGAGAAAAGATCTCAAGCTGTCTCGGATGTTTGCTTCTAGACATGGTATTTCCTTAAATGCTCACATTATTTCCAGCTTACATGAGACAGCCTAGTTCCTTCAGCTACACAGTTTCTAAAGTCAAAGGCACCATGGGGAGGTCCCAGAACCAACACATTGCAAGACACCCTCCAAAGATGGAAGAACCACATACCACTTTGTTTCCACATAAAAGACAAACAAACCCAAAACCCATAGGGGTTCAACTTCTACCCTATCTTAGTTACAAATTTTCTTTTTGTTCTTGATTGTGTGTGTTTTAAAAAAGAAAAATTTTTACACTCATATTTGCAACCTGTTCTAACATCGCCAAGATTTGTCTTTGGAAATTTTCTATCTGGTTCACACAAGAAAAATTAATTTCCTGTCAAATAAATTAAAACTGAGAACTAAGGAAGAAACAAACTGTAAAAGTTAGTAACACCTCAGTGGTACAGCTTTTGCCAGGTAAGTGCATTCCAAGTACAAAATGTAGTCAGATGACCCCAAAGTCATAAAATTTTTTTTTCCCTATCTTTTCTAAATAGCCATTACTATCTAAAATAATTGGATTGGCTCCTTTTGTGTTTTTAAATACATTTTGTCATTGCAGGCTGAGAAGATTGCAGAAATCTGTTTGGGGGGGTGTTTTGGTGGTTTTTGGTTTTTTGGTGGGTTTTTTTTTGTTGCCGTTGTTGGGGTTTTTTGGTTTTTTGTTTGGTTTGGGGTTTTTTGTTTGTTTGTTTTTTGCTGTTTTTGTTGAGGTTGGGGTTTTTGCGTTTGGTTTTGTTTGTTTGTTTGTTTTTGGTTTTTTTTTCCTGCAGTTTTGTTTTTTTTAGTTGCTTTGGCATGTGGTAAGTAAAATAATTAAATATAAATTATTCTTTCCCACTCTTATTCTCTTTTGTTCCCTACTCCAAACTGTGAATATTGGGCATGACATGCACAGCTGCTTTTTCCAGTGCACAAGGAAAACATAAAATTGCCCTTGTACAAATAACACATCCTTTTAAGGCTCTGTGTTAACTACAGCAATCTGATTTGCAGCCTCCACTCTATAACTTGTCTAATCAACTCTCAAATGGATATTAGATCCAATTCACTGACTGGCTCTTTTCCCTTCCTATAATTTCTTCTACAGCTGATTTCTTAGTTCTATAACATTATCCACAGATATAAAGCACATATTTAAAGCCATTAGGCTCTCAGTTCTACCAGACAATACCAGATATAATGTAACTATTTAACTTGAGTCTTTTATGATCATATTTACTTCAACTATATCTTTTTAACATTATTTGTATTTCACATAAATCCTGTCCTAAATAAAATAAGAGAACCATATAGCTAACCTTTTTTCAAAAACCCATGACAAAATTGAACACTGGGTACATTGCTTTCCATTTATCTCCCCCTTATAATAAAGCATTCATACAAAAAAAAACACGCTTAAAACATACATGTAAACTACTACATTTTAGAAATTGTCACATTAGTTTTAACAACAAAGAAAATAATACTGAAATAGTTAAGATTTTCCTACCATTGTCTAGTTTGACCTGTTAACTTCATATTCAAGAATACTTACTTATATTTAAATAAAAACATAAAATGTAGTTCATAATGTGCAATCAAGCCAACTTTTTGATATTATGTAAAAAAAAAAAATTAGAAAATATATTCTAATGTTGCTTACCACACTTCAATTTTTTTCCTGCTCAAAACTAGTGAAATAAGTCAAGATTGCCATATGGGAAAGTACCAAAGCCCTCTGTTTGTAATTACAGCTTGGAAAAACAGATCAATTGAGATCAGATCTTTAACATTAAAAGTTCAGTTCTTTAATATAGATTTCTTGTAATTTTATTAGCACCATGTTCGATTTGGTTTAAAGGTGTTTGGGGTTTTTTTTTACATAGAGGACATTTGAAGGACTGATTCTACTAAAGGAGTGTAAATTTAAAGAGAAAATCATATTGTAAATTAATTTTGCAGAATATTTTTGATAAATGAATCTCACCTTTATAGTGATTAACACCTGAGACATAATTTGGTTCCTAAGATATATCCAAGGAACAGAAACTATATTTCAGTATTTATATCACTGATCAAAACAACAAAGATTCTACACCTCAGGAGAAAAAACACTGAAGGAGCTCTTTATTGACAACCTACGTATTAATGTCTAATAATTAAGAATTCTGGAAACCAACTTCTTCTAGGGGGACTTTTAAATATATTTTCAGCTTGCTTACTAGAAATGTTTGGGGTTATGTCTAATACAATTTATAGTGTTTTTTTTTTTTTTAGTTCTCACGATGTCCAGGTAAAAAAACTGGAATGTGCTCCACTGTGTGAACTTACCATCACCCTGCCTGGAGACCTGTCTGGAGCATCATCCTCAATTTCTTCTTGAACTTTTCTCCTTACTGAAATTGAACTTTTCTCCTCCTAAGGGTAAGGAGCAGCAAAGACACACTCCCTTATCCCAGCAAGAGCTGAGGACAGGCATAGCCAAGGCATCTTGAGCTTCACTGTATTCCTGCAGATAAACACCCATACAAGCTTTGGAAGAACTGAGTCAAGGCTGTCTGCTAGTGGGCTGCATCACTGTTAGCCAAGCAATTGAACTAAAACAAGTTTATGGCAAAGCAATATCAAAAAAAAGATGCTCAGGGTCTACATTTTCAGAGTTCATCTCGAGTATTTACTTGATCAGACATAAAGCAAAGCAGTCCAGGATTACCAAATACAGAAAAACCTTTATCTTCCAGAAAGCTGAGAGCTGGAATTGCGTGCTTGGGTTTACAGTCTTTGTGGGATGGCCAATTCTAACAGCTCCTAGAGACACACGGTGGCTGGATTAACTTTTCCTCCATTAAGTGGGTGGGTGCTGCTTTCTGTGCCAGCCTACCAGGGTCTCAGACATCCAGAATGAGGACTAAACCAAAACCTGGGGTATTTTCTCTCCTTGAAAATTCTACCATTGTACTTGGGTTTCCATACAATGAAAAAACAGTGTATAAACAGATAAACAAGAAGGGAATAAACACTGGATAGTTTAATTAAACTCCTATAAAATGTGATTTTTATCTCACTTATAGAGAGAATATGTGCACTTTATTAAGTGTGCACCTTCCTCCTAGTATTTTCAAGCTTACAGGAAAAAACTAAAACTAACCTGGGAATGTTTTTTTGGAATTCCCCTAAGAATGAGAACTTCATTAAGTGTATTCTATAAAAATATATATATATATTATTTCTATGCATAAACAAGCAGATTTTTTTTCACAGTAAAAATATTGCGAAGGAAAGACAAGGATAAAGACACCTGCTCTTCTCCATGTCTGAAAAAAAATGAGATGACAGCACAGAGTTTATAGCATATATGACAAAGTGTTGTAAAATAAGTGAACTGTCCCTAAGCAAGCTGGAAGGGGACTGGAAACTGTAATTGCACTGACATGCTGTGTCATGTTGCTCTGCCTGTTTCTTCTCTTCATCTAAAGTAATTTTTCTCTATGATACCTTAAAATGCACACTACATTTGTGTACAAGAAAATTGTTAATTTGCACAAGTACAGAAACATACAGGGGAGTGGGGTGGAGAGGAGAAAAAGGGGAATGTGTGCACTTATACATAAGTTATTGGTGCATATGTTAATGATAGGTACACAGACATCTTGTATTTTAAAAAAATAATTAATATTTTTTTATATACAGGTAAAAAAAAAAAAGGTGCAAAAAGTTAACAGGTGCTACCTATCAGGTACAAACAAAAGAATTCACAGATGTCCAAGACTTACAGTGTATTGAAGCAATATACTTGAGCATTTAAAGTGTTTGTGGTTTCTTTGAAGTACATCATTGAAAGTATGAAAAATACAAAATATTAAAATTTTTCAGATGTTAGTACAGGCTATGCTGGCCACAACTCTAAGCACTGTTCTCAGAGCTCATGATTTATTTTAGTAGCCAAATGGAATTTTAAAAGCTCATAGAGTATCTAGTGTAGGTACAAGCAGGAACTTGAGATACAGCACAGAAAAAAGCTTTTGTGTATTAAGAAACGGAGACATTAATGAAGAAGTCTAATTAGTTTGCATCCTGCAAAGAGTAACTAAATGATCTGGAAAATGAGAAATCTTTGAAAATATTTGTTCCATCCTTACCAGGCATTGGAACACGGGCTGAACTTCACAACAAAATCACTTCTTCATTATCATGACCCATAGGAAACATTCATTATTGAAAATAAAAAAAAAATATTTTTTTCAACATAATTTCCTAAAAAAAAATGCTCACTTAAAGGTACATTAAATGGAAAAAAAATGGATACAGTTAACTTTCTAATTTTTCTGAATTTAAGCCTCCCCAGGCTTCTTTCTATCTGAAGGGGGGTTATAAGCCTATGTTCCTAAAGAAGGTTTACAAGTGAGATAGCCACCCACTTCCCTTTGAAACTCACTGATAGTATACACAACTCCTTTCCTGCCTCTTGAAGGGATATCATTTTAAATAGATGTATGTAAACTTAGGATGGTACCTCTACATTATACAACAATCTTTTGCACTAGGCAGTCTTATGTCACTTTTATTAATGAATATAAACCCATACCTTGATTCTGAGCCACTGCTGAGTAACTAGAATTCCATACATTCCTATTGAATAATTTTATTTAGCCTTTTACTATCACTAAAAAAAGACATGGTTTCCATAATGAAACCAAATGAAGCCATAATAAAAGATCCAAGGCGTTTGTTAGGGGAAGGTGAGCTGGGTATTGGTTTGGGGATTTTTTAACACCTTAGCGCAAGATTATGTAAAAAAAAAAAATAAATAAATAATGAGATATTAATATATCTTTTGGAAAAATTATTTATATTTTTAATTTTCCACACACAAGAGGATTTTTGTAAATGGTTGATTCTATTGCATATCGAATTTAGGTCTAGCACACTAAAAGCTATGATTGTTGATGAAATACTGTTCTTAACGGAAATCAAATGTAGTTTTCCCTTGACTACTTTTAACTAAAAAAATTAAAATTTACTTTTAAGACATTTTGAGGACACTATTTTGGCCTATATTAAAGATTATCTCTAGCAAAATCATATATATATTTGTGTATCTTGACAAAGTAGATATTTTTGAACTCTACTTTCCATTTGTTTATTTTAAATTCTATTGCATGAGTTCTGATATTTACAATGCCACCTAGCCAAGGAGTAACTTCCAAGGCCTGGATTATGCTGCACTGGACTATGATTGATATTCCTTCATGGTACTCAGCTGCTCTCTAAAATTGGGGTGAGTGGAAGGGTCTCTCATTTTCCTGACTTCTGATTTCCCTGAGCATATGATCTGTTTATCCCTTTCTGACAGAGGACACATTTTCTCCAGCTCACTTTTGTAGCACCTTTCTGCTTTGGCTTGTACCAGACAGTTTAGTTTGTGTAAAGGGAGACTCCTGGAATCCTAACTCTCATAGAAAACTATTTCCTCCTGAAAAATTACACCTGTATGCTGTGTGGCTACTGGCTCCAAAATGTCAGTGTTTCTCCAAATGAAATAGAATTGTGATCCTATCATCCTTAAAGAAGGTCTTAATAAATATTAAGGGACCTTTATTTTTTAATTGAAAAATATAAATAAAAGAAGAAGAGGTAAGAGGCTGAGTCTGGTTGATGAGGATTGTAAACACTGGAAACAGGCCAGATGATTTCCAGGAGAAGTGGTACCTAACTTTCTGGGCAGAGTAACATAGGTAGGAACTACCACCCAGCATTGCCACTGATAAAGCCACTATGTGCCAGTGTACATGGGATGTGATGAATATGGGCCATGGTGATCAATACAAGCAGAAAAGACAACACCTTTGGCTCCTCAAGACAACCAAATCCCATGCACAGAGCAAACTCTGAGTGTGTGCAACACGTTCTGGGCAAGGCACAGACTTCAGAGCTGTGGTGGCAGCAGGAACTTCTCCTTGGGGGAAGTACACTTTCAGGGGAATATAGTTTCAAAGTATTAGTAGCAAGGCTAAGTATTTCACCATAATTTAAGAATGCCCACTTTGAAGCACAAAGCACACTACACTCCATGTTGCACTCATTCATGGGTTTCCAGATAATTAACCAGCTGCCTGCTTGCAAGTAGACAACTTTAAATAGGTTTTCAAGAGATAGAATAAATATTTACCTATCTTGCCTACCTTATGGCATCACTAATATGTTCTTTACCACTGTTACACCTACCTGAACTTTGCTGGAAACATCTTATTCCTAACTGATCAGAAAAACATCTGGAAAAAGTTACAACCATCATAAATATTGAAATGTAGGACTTTTAAGTCTCCAACTGAACCCTGATTACCTCTGAGGGGAAGGCTAATTTTCAGACTCAAGGGTATTTTTCCTCTTATATAAAAATTGCCCAAAATGAAGAAATTGAATTAAATTCAAAATTCTAGCTCAGTGAGAACACTCAGAAATCAAAGTTGGCTCATGATTAGAGCAATTTATTAGAACAGTATTGGATTAGCCATCCTTTGAAGTCTTGGGCAGCCTTATGGAAATTATGATGCAAAGAGTAATTTACAGAAAGCTGTATGATCCTGTGTTTCTGTTTAAATATTCATAAAATATTTGACACTACAGAAAAAAAGATACTGGTTTCTGATACACTAACAGACTTGATGATCCAATAGTATCTTCTGACCTGAAATTTTAGAAAAGTGTGCTGATATAATATTTTGTGTGGAATTTGTTTAGGGTTTGTTCTTGTTGGGGTTGGGCTTTTTTGCTTTTTGTTTTTTTCCAGAATGAAGACAGAAATCCAAGAAAATATTTATTTGCTGCTGGTTATTGTAAGTTGGTTTTAGCTTTACTGACTTTTTTTTCTTTTTAAGCAAGACAAACTGTAGTTATTGCACCAAAAGCAGTATATTGAAAGTAGAAGAATAATTAAAGTTATTTATCTGTACCAAGGACTACTGAATTTTTTATCACCTTTCAGGAACTGTTTATCTCTAGCTGGAAAAAAATTCAATTAATTTTACAAAACTAAAAGTGAATTCAAACCAAAATCTGCTATGAATAGCAATGCTATAGCAATGTTATAATATTAATTTCTTATCACACAAGTTTCAGAAAACATGAAATGTGAAGGGTTTTTTCCCTACAGGAAAGTATTAACTTTTTCATAAATTTTCTACATGTAACCTATGCATAAGAAATGCAAAAATACGTTAATAAAGTACTTCACAAAAAGTAAGTTAATAAAACTCCAAACCATCCCATACAGTGTCCAGGTAGAATTTCTTTGATATGCTAACATCAAAGTAAAAAATAAAATCTGGAAACAAGTAATCCAAAACTCTACTGCATAAAGAAAGCAGTCCTAGAGCTGGACTAGCAGCAGGGATTCCTGTCTGTGTGCTCACTCCTGTGACTCAAAAGCAGAGCTGAGTGCTTAAAGAACACATTTGATATCTGTTCTAGTCCTCTAGCATCAAGAAACTGCAGCATCAGAGCAGAGCTTACTATTTCCTCTTTCCCATCCCTGGAAACTTCAAAAACTTCTGTTCATGTTTAGTTTCAGTAGTTTGTTTCAGGGGATGTTTCTGGCTTGGTGTTTTTTTGTTAAATTGGTATTAATCTGTGTTTAAAACTCGTTCTGATCCTTATAATGAGATCTCACCTGTTACAATATTTTTAATATTTGTGTGTGAGTAAGAAAGCAAATGGATGATGTAATGCCCTAATGAGAATGTTGGCTGTCGTGGACATTAATAGGGAAAATGGATTATTTCACCAACTCTTGCTGCATTGGATCTGAAATCTGTAATGTGTGAATAAAATAATAATTACTGAGGATGAAGTGTATGATGAAGGGTATATATATATTTTTGGACAGTTCCTAAATAACACAAATTCTAATCACATAGTGCGTTAATTTTTTTTTTTTAATTGAACAGAAAAAATAACAAAATAATAAGTAGTATAGTCATCTATGAGATTATGCCTTTGGTAGAATGAAATAGAAAAGCTAAATTAATACTATAAAATAGTTGCAGAACTTTATAGAGACAGTACAATCACTTTGTTACGTGGCTTCCTTTACAAGACAAAGTAAATATTCTAACTTTAATAACTGGTTTTAGCAACTCTGTGTGCAAAGAGAAGGGAGGTTAGATCATATTTGTCCATTTATGCCAGTGCATGATTTGGCAGTCATCCTTTTGTACAGTTATTACATTTATTTCTGCAAAGATCAGCAATGGTCTTTAACTGGTTATTTTCTTTCTACTAAACAAAAAAGGAGGCCATAAAAAGGAAGTACAGAATGGACCTGATTATCTCTGAGGGGAAGGCTAATTTTCAGACTCAAGGGTATTTTTCCTCTTATATAAAAATTGCTCAAAATGAAGAAATTTAATTAAATTCAAAATAAATTCAAGCACCATAGCATAGATGTTGTAGTATGTTATGAAAATATTTTGCAGAAGCTTTTTTAAAGTTCTTTTTTATCTCTGGAGCTTGAGACTGAGTCTGAGAGAGCTTTTAAGTTAAAAAAATAAGGTATAGACAATATTTTGTTAGATATTCCTGAAATAGGGCAAATTTTGCACTTTTCCTTTTCTCACCTGAATGCTATTGTTATCAGCACACAGAAATTACTCAAGAAAAATATAAAGCATGGTTATGGGATGAAATTTTGACCTACAGAAGTTATGCAAGTAGTCACATCAGCCACTTGTCCTAAAGCAGATGAGAATAAATTTCTGTCTCTTGCAAGTGGAGTCTCTTTTATCTTGTATTTTTCTTAATTACATTTTTTTCTCTTATTTTTCCCTGGCTGACACATTGACTTTAACAACCATATGCCTTTTGAAAAGTCCACAGCAACCTTTTAATTTTGCTTCTTCCCCACAGTACAGTGTTATTAGGGAGTTAGTTGCAAATGAGCCTATTGAAGTGAACTTCAGGGAGGTTACTTAATTTATTTTTACGATTGCTAGTTGGTTTTTTTCCATAAAAAATCCATGACACATTCCCTGACATCATATGTAAAGGGATATTAGGAATGAAGTAAGAATGTACTTGTAGAAAGACTAAATTTCCAACACCAGTTTTATGTGTGGGATTAAAGCTCTACAGACAACAGTTATTTGCTAGCAGTAAGTTAGGATACTATATACACAGTATGTATGTGAAGTGTGAGGATAATGGCAAAATGAATACTACTCTGTCACATAATGGAGAATAAAATGATCTCTAAGTTACACAGAGGACCAAATAGTATGGTAGTTGGTGACAGCCACAGGGCATTTTGATAACATATCTGAATAGAATTAGACATAGCTCTTTATTATCAAAAGTGAATTACTTCATTAAGAAACAGGCTCTGAAAGACATAATTTATTTCCAGTTGCAGAGAAAATGAAATACCTATTTCTCTGGAAACCTGAAAAGATTTCCTTGACACAGATCAGTGTTCTTTATAGCCAAATCTTTAACAGCTTTAAATTAATTATTTAACTCAAAAATTTGTTCTATCATTGATCAGAACCTCTAGCTCTAAAAATGTGAAGGGTATTTAAATGATAAAAAACCAAATTTCCAGTAAATATAAGAAAATAAAATTCAAACATCTTCCTTCCAAAAGGAGATACAAGATGCTTCACAACAAATACTTCATTATTTGGCACTAGTTTGCTCTTTGTCTTTTTTTTTTTTTAATAAACAAAAGACTTCTCTTAAAACCTTGAGTTGAGATGAACTACAAGAGTGATTCACACTCTGTCACGAGTTAAAATTTTGCTTGTTTTGAATATGAGTAAAGATCTTTCTTTATATTCTCCTATAGTTGTCTGGGCTGTGGGCTTGCTTTTTTCTTTATTACTGAAGTTTTGGTCACAGTGAAAAATTAAACATTGGGAATTTATCCCATTGCACATTTTGAAGATTGATGAAACTCTATCTGCCTTGAATGACATACTGAATACCTGGAACTGTGAAAGTGGGAGCTATGAAGTGAAACAGCAAAGTTATTTGTGATTTATAAGCTCCCAAAGGCTTTACATCAAAACAACAGGAAAGGTTTTCATATGGTCTAGAATGAATTCTTCTTCTTAGCAAACACAAAAAGACCCCTAAGAGTGAAAGCTGATTTAAAGGATCTAATCTTCCTGCAGGTGAAAGCAGACCCCTATTGCTACTTACTCTAAATGAGACCCTCAGTTTTATTCCTAGCACCAAGAATTTCCAGTAGTCTGAAAGATTTATTGCCCTCCAACCTGAGTTTCCAATAAACAGCTCTCTTCCTCAAAAGATGAGATCAGTGACCTTAAACTTGTAAATGTGTAATATTCATAATTTTGAAACTTTAACTTTATGGAAAGCTACAGCAGACATAGCCTGTCATGAACTGAGCTATAATTACAACCGGTTTATGCAGCTACCCAAAAAGCTCTTTTGGATGTAAAGTAGGAAAATTCACTCATGACCCATCTAGTCATCCAAATGCACTCATATATCTAACTGTATCCTTTCTTCCTTTTAGCATATATTGTGTGCATTGAACACGGGTAACAATGGAACACAAACACAACAATATTCCATGTCAGCATAATGAGACAATGACAGTAAAACAACACCACCCTCACTAGCACAAAGGTTTTCACAAAACAAATTGGGGGAAAGGCTCCTTCACTCTCCCTCCCCTGCTGTGTAACCTACAAAGGCCAGTCCCACCCTGACATACTGCAAGTTCATGCAGTACCCACCAACCCAGCTCCTATGGCTGCACTGCCTTCCTGGGACAGCTTGAGGCCTGCCTTAGGCACCTTGAGGCATGTTCATCCATCCCAGGCCGTTCTTTAACCCCACTAATAGATAAGGACCCATTTTGAAAGGAAGACAGATAAGCAGAACTACAAAATACATACATATAATCATAAGGAATAAGGTATCTAAAGATGCATCTGTACGAATAAGCATATTCCTTTTCTAAAGCTTTCTTGAACTCTTTTCAGCTCCCTTTCTTCTGAGTCATACTGAGGATGACTTCAAAATAATAGGTACGCAGTTGTAACATTTCATCATCTCCCCAGAAAGCTTTGGGTTATTTTCTTAGAGGTTTCATTTTTGTTTGTTTGTTTTGTTGGGTTGTTTTGGTGGTTTTTTTGGTCTTGTTGTTTTCTTTTTTTTTCCTTCTGCAGTCATCTGAACTTTGAAAAGACCATTCACATGGTGCCACTGGAACTTGGGAGAAGTCACAGTAAGTTACTTAACCTGGCAGCTTGATGTTGAATTCTCAGTATGAAAGCTGATTTGAGAGAGATTTCTGGGAAAGCCTGAGGCTGTGTTACCTCCCCAGGGTGCTGAGAAGCCAAGGCTGCTTGGAACATTTGAGCAGAGTCCTGGCACTCAGAAAGGAGGTCATCTCCACAGTTTGAAGACTGGCAGTAACCAGTTTTCTGTTATGGCATGTCCCAGTGCAAGTATTTGATACAGATAAAATATCTCTGTGTCACTACTTCTATTTTTTCACTGATAGGAATAGTGCATTTTTTTTTCCTTGCCTGAAGATTTTGGCCAAGTTTTGCATTATGTTATAACTAAGAGAACTGAACTCTGTTTTAAAGAAATCTCACTTGCTGAAAATTTAAAGCAGCTCATTCACACAGCAGCCTCTAGGGCTGCATCATCTGCTCCAGTGTGATGGGAACATTTATTTCATCTTACTGTGTTTCAATTAGATATTGGAATGACTGAAATCTATGAAAAGAAAAGGTCAAGATATTTTTCTCTCTGTTTCTATAAGCAGGCTGCTTACATAAATTTCTACAGTTCTACCTGAATTATAGAGATATATAGTAGGCAAAGATGACCAAGAAAATTTGGTTTCATAGAAGACCTATCTTTATCTTTCTAATTTTTTTCCCCTCTTACCCAGAAATGGGAGACAAATCTGCTTATATAAATTTTCATAATATATAATTCTGCAATTTTCTAAAATTTTTCTAGAGGAAACCAAACCTTTATCGGGCAAAAAAAGCCTACTTTCTTAATATGGCCCAAACAGACAAATACCCTCCAAATTACCATTAAATAGATACTTCTTCACCCAGGAATGTTTCAGGAAACTGCATGTGGCATAAATAAATGATCACATTGCTACTTTCAGTAAGAAACTTGTCAATGTAATGGTTTAAATAACAGACATATTAGAGGCTTTCTATCAAGACAATGGGAAGGGTGAAGTCTGTTGACTATTTCAGCCTTGCCCACAGAAATATGTGACCAAAGGCATTTCAGTAAAGGTGCTCAGAGCAGTACCAAACCCCCTTGCAGATAAAACATCCTGAAAAACAGGATTAGGCTTTTCTGATGTTTTGAAAACATAACCACTTTTATATTGTTGCTGAGTGATTGAAACGGACAACTGATGCAAATTCGTTATCATGATGTTTCACAGACTTCTGATATTACTTTACTGCAGTAACAACTGTTAATTAAATTCACTCAACTAGAACATATTCTAGTAATCACTGACTTAATTTACTGAGAATTTCACATTTAAATTATTAAAGATGAAAGGTACAAAAGAGAACCATTTATCAAACCTGCTACACTTTTCATGGTATAACTCCTATCGATTTCTTATAAAGAAGCAATCTAAATCAACATGTCCACTATGACATGATTATGTTTCTTTTCCAATGTCAGAGCTATTATTCATGCCAAAGATGATCCTACTAACTCTTCTTCTTGGTGTCATAAATAAATGTAGTCATTTGTCAATAGTCTCATCCTCCCCAAGAACATATTTTATGTGAAGGATTTTACTTTGTTTTTGCTTCTCCTATTTGTGAAGATGTCACATTTTCACATGTATATGTTATTTCCTTATTCTTCCTATATATGAAAAGTCTTAATACTCAGGATTCTAAGTTATCTTTGTTCACATTCTATTCCACCACTTGGAGTCAATAGGACCTATAAAGCTCAAATACATCATATTAACTGTCTATTGCAGCATCACCATCAGGACAGGAAAAAATTACGCATTCCACTGGTCCAGGGTAAAATCTGAAGGGAACTTAGTTTAACATTGCTGACAGCACAATGTCCTGTATAGTGACATGGCTAGGTAGTGTTACCTGATAATGTCACATACCCTGCATGTCAGTGACCATTTTCTGAAAATATTTGGAAGATGTTGGACTAAGGTTCTAGAGAGAAAAAAAAAACCCTATAGTCCCAGTAATTTATCCAGAACAATCCTGATGAAACAAGAGACACCTCCAAGTACCTGTCAGCTCCCCGAGGTCTGCCTTGAGAGCAGACACATCACAACCCAAGGAAAGTAGCACAGCCAGTTCTCCTAAACTCGGGCTTATACACTAAGGAAAAAGCAAACTGTGGATTGTTAAACATGACAGTGACAGCCACCTATGGACTATCAACATGTCAAATTACACAAACTTTTATGTTGAGGACCAGGAGAAATTAGGAGGCTCTGAAAATCTGTTCCAGGTATTTGTCTTTGATTTGCTCAACCATATAGCTAATCCGTGTAGCAGCTAGCCTAATAAATCAAAGAATTATATAAGACCAGTTCTAAAGAATAATAGAATGGCTGCATAGCTTATTAATGTTACAATACAATGCTTATCATGGCAAGGGACTACTCTTAAAACCACATTAAGGCAGTGTCGTCAGAATCAGGAGCTCAAGTAGTGCAGCACTGCAGTGAAGATAAAATCCAAGGTTTTCTTAGAAACAGTATCTTTTCTATTTCAGCTATTTTAACTGCATAAAGAGCTGTAGGAAAACACTATTGCTACCTCTTTGCCTGCTTCCCTTGTATTGAACAATGTAGATAATGCACATCTAATGAGTATTTCATTCTCTCTGCTTCAGATCAGGCAGAGCACAGTGAGTTTCCCTGGGACTGATTAGGGTTAGTACAGAGCATCATAGAGAGCAAAGTGTAAGCGATTACTTTCCTCTATAAAAATGCAACTACCTTTAACACATATAATCAGTAGAGATGGGGAAAAAAAACAACTGGATACTGCCAGCACTTTGTGGCTGTGCCTCTGCAGTCATTGTTACAGTTATGCCAATATGGGGATTCAATTCTGCAAATACATTTTGCTGCCTGTCATAGATTTTATCATACATCAAAAATAAATTACTATGAAAAGAGCCTAGTATAACTAAATGTCAAGTTTTCTGAGAGCTATTGATTGCTTTCTCTCATTAACTGCTACTGAAAACTGTTCAATAAATTATATGAAAATACTAAAGGAGATCATTGCTTTTAATAATCAAGTTTCTGTGCTGCTTATCTGTGGAAATGACTAAAGAATAGAGCAAAGTCTCTAAGTCATGAACAGACCATATTCCTATTTTGGCTAAAGATGTCTTATTCCCCTAGCATTTAAGTGAAGCAGTGTGTCCATATGTCACAGGTTGTGTTCAATGACAGCAATGCTCTGGGGTTCAGGCAAGTCACTTGTTGTGAGGAATATAATTTCTGTGACATACTCTGCTAAGATACTTATTCTAAACCCTTTTTGGAGAGAACCTTAATATGACTTCTAATTGCTAGAATTACTTCCAGATTCAATAGCATTTGACAATGGGGGCCAGAAAGGGAAGGGGAGGGGAAGCAAGAGGGTGACAAAAGGATAAAAAGGAAATTGCATTAATCTTACAGAAAGGAAACATGGAATACCATTCACTGGGTCTTCAGGATGACAAGAATAATTCCAGATCAGCAGAAATCCCTAACAATAGAAACCCAGGATGCTAACAGAGCTCTGAGTATAAAAGCACAACCCAAGGAGGTCAGTTACTGGTGATTAAAGGAATGTAGTCTTCGCGGCTGTGTGAAAGTTGATTTACAGGCTATAAATGACAAGAAGAACATATCCAATAAATTTGAAATGGTCAGGTACAAAGACAATACAAAAGTGCTAACAAGAAAACATGCAAGAGACTCACAGTCCTTATGACAATGAGAACCAAGAAAGAATTATTTCAGAATTATTCTCTGAAGCTGAGGATGCAACCCCTGGCAGTGCCAATACTTCAGCATCCACAAGGAGCCACCTCTTCTTCAGTAAAAGAAGAATGCTATTTTTTAATTTCCTTCTTCCTATATTTTATAAATGATTTCTAAAACTGCAGAATTTCAAAGAGCAACCTCTGCATGTGCCACATATCTAACACAAGGCAACAGATAACACACCATCAATTTATAGTAAAGGCAAATGCAACAACAAACATGCTATAAGAAAAGACTTGGGATGATGGCAGGGGAAGAAATTTGTGGACAATGGTCAACAGGGATCAAAGCATGGTTGTAGTGCAGGAAAAAGTGATCAGGGAGTAAAATGCATAGGGCAACTGAGAGGATAAAATCTGTTGTACTAAAAAAAACCCCAAACCAAATAAAACACACAGCCTCAACAGAGGTATTTGGTTTGAGTTTTCAATCATTTAAGTGATGTCCTTTCTTTCTTACCCTTACATCTGGAACTTGAGTGAAAATATAAGACAGTTCTGGGGAAGGAAATAATTTTATGTGGTCGGTGATGCAGAATCCAAGTTCTGAGTTCTGTTATGCCAATTACAATGTTACCCAAATAAATGCAAAAAAAACCAAATATTGTATTAATGTACTATTTGATTAACATTTCCCGGGCTCTTCACACAAGAAAAAACCCCACCTTACACACACAGGAAAACAACCCCTATATATCAGTTAAACCCTAAGCAGTTTGATTATCTCCTGTCTCTAATTTTTTAAAACCACGTTAGCATGAACATAGCCTCACAAATTAGGTCTGTACCATCAAATTTGCCTTGTCAATTTTAAGTATTATCACCAAAAAAGGAATAGTCTATTTACATAGAGATTGGCGAAAACTATGCTACATATATGTAAACATCATTTTATATTTTGTATTTGATTCTTAAAATTAACTTTTAATTCTTTTGACCCAGTATTGATGTTTATTTTTTTATCTGATACCATTTGAAAACATTTTCCCATCTTCCTGCTATAAGCAATTTTAGTGTTTCTTAATTTCAGTGCCTCCTGAATTCATGGTTGGTTAAAAAAAGTACTTTGTTTTCTTCTTCCCTAAAGATACGAAATGCCCCAAAAATATTACAGTATCTGAATATGAAGAACTTTTGTTGAAGGAAAAAAGCTTACTTCACAGTTTGCATTCTTTAGCCACTTATTTTTCACTGACTTTTTGTCAGAACTGATAATAAATAACAGAATTAATAAGATACCTATGGACATTGGTGTTATTTCATAATAACCAAAGTGACTACTATAACATGAAAAAGCAACTAATAAAGTGTCACTTAAAGAAGACAAACATAAGCCAAAGGCTAAGCCTAGGAACAGTATTCTAGTAATGCAATAATATATTGTTCCCATCAGGCTTCGTTACAGTTCCTGGACTTATTTAATTCTATTCATGCCTAGCACAGCTCTCAGAAAGAGCTATTAGAATATATCATCTAGCTTGTCACAAAAAGAAATACAAGTCATCCATTTCAATCTAAAAGTAAACTGGAAAAAAAACCACCCCAAACCTAAATCACCTTTACCTACTATTTCAATGTGTTCATTCTTTGTTACTGGTAAAGTTCCTGTGACATCCATAAAATGATAATGTATAGCAAAACTAAGGTCTTGGAATTACCATAATGCCTACTGAGACATGAGCTATGATTTCTGCCCCAAACACAAGGTGAAAGACTGTAAATTCAGGAAAACAAAGTTTTAAAACAGGAAATCATTTCTACATTTTAAACATGTAAAACATATGTCTGCATTGCTTCCTTTTCTTTTTTGGGCTCTCAGCATGTGAGAACTTTAAAAGCCACAGCAAAGAAGGACATATGAGCTGTTGTTTTATCCATTCTGTTCTTAAGACAGGAGAAGGGAAAGGGTCTCAGTGGCTGTCACTATAGGGAATTTCAATTTCATTGGTTTCTTGAGTTTGTTTGGTTTGTTTTCCGTGCACTCTGCCCCAACATCCCTCAAAAGAAAATATCAGGCAGGGCACAGTGAGTTTCTGTGTTCTGGTTTAGTGCAAAATGCTGTGCAACAAACTCCAGTTAGAACATAATCTTCAAAGACAAAATGAACAGGCATAAGTTTCATGTTCCATGTTAAAGAATACAATAAAAATGTGATGGCACTCTTCTCTCCCTTTTTTTTTAATGTACTTTTACTCAGCTGAATACATGTATCTGGAGTGAAATGGAGTGAAAACAACACAGGAATACATATTTTTTAAAATAAAAACCAGAGAAAAAGGAGCCATGTATAAGATGATTTCCCCCTTATAAATTAAAGAAAAAATAAAAAGGTAGTATTGTATGTATTCAACAAAGCTAATATTTAAAGTGCCTTTGTCTATGGCAAATTATAATTCTGGGATCATAGCTGTGACACTTTTTGCAAATTTATAAATAAAAAAAAATATACTAACACATTTAAATTTGAACACAACACTAATTTAATTTTGTTGATTGCATCTGCCATCAGTTTTTAACATGGTTAGCAGAAAACAGACAAATTCCAAAGCCAGAATTTTACTGACAACATAGCATACTAAAGACTGATTTGGTCAGGTTTCACTGCAGCTAAGAATTTGGGAAACACAACCAGGCATTTTAGCTACAATATTCTGTTGCAAGATACACCACTGAGCACTAAGAACTCTCTCTAATTTATATGTATAAAGAATTCACAATCTAAATTCACTGATCACTGGTGTTCTTTAGTGTAGTAATCAGAGGAAAAAATGGAAGGTTGATTTTTTTTAAATCTACTTACACCTTTCTCATGACTTTCTTATTTTCAAAAAAAAAGTACTTCATTATCAATTTTTCAAAGTGACAAATTTTGATCAATTGTAGTAAAGTTCTTCATTATAGATCAATTTTCAATATGCAAGTATTTGTAAGCCTATCAATATATTTTAAAATTCATCAGAAGTAATTTATTCTAAATCATTTCAGAAAAATCAAGTATAAGAACACTTAAATAATAACTATCCACAAATACATTATAATCTTCTTAAATAGTCAGCAGATTAGTGCTACAAAATGGTCACTTAGGAGGGATTCAGCTGATTAAAAGATAACTACCAGACTGAAGAAGCCTAAACTTCACTTTCAGAGGAAAATTCTGTCACTGATCTTACTCAGATGGGATGGATTGCTTCTTGCTCCTACAACTGCTTATAGAGGTTTATGTGACAAGCCTCATCTAGGTACCTGAATTTCACATGCACAAGCTCATCTAGGCAACTCATCCAGATCCTCTATAAAACTCTCCTCTTGATAACATGGAATCAAAGCCTTAAGCAGACTCAAACTATTTGCTCATGGGTACTCCAGAAATAGAAAACTTCTGGGGTAACCTAATTGGAACTTGCCACTTTTCAATTATGCTAAATAATTGCTTGTGTTTTCAACTCTGCAACTACAAGCCCCTTAAGCCTTTTTTAAATTTTACCCTTACTTTTTCAAGCCTAAGATATTTTTCTGTATTTTGTGTTTTATGTTCACTCTGTTTTGATAGTTAACAGCCATACTATAGTTGCAGTGTTTTTTTCCTGAATCACATCAGCAAGCAAAGCCCCATAAGTACTAAGAAATTTCAACCATAAGAAGAAATCCTGAAGGAGCAATTTCAGTATCTACAAGGGAGCAACAACATTTTTGAAGTATGAGGCCTCAGAAATCTCTCCTGTTTCCCGAACACAGTCCATTTAGTATTTGAAGGTATCAGTCATGATGTTTTCATTTATTTCACTTTTTATATTCCCTCTGCCTTGTGTTCTGCAAATAGCAGTTTCCAGTAAAAATAACAGGTGTACAAAAGAGTAACGTTTTCTGCTGTTGATTATTCTCTAGTTACAGGGATTTAATTTTTTTCTCTGGGAAATGTAGCATTTTTGTTTGCCATCTGGGTGAAATGAAGAGTAAGAACATCCTGATTTCAGCTTGGATGCAACCAAATCATAGAACTTGTTTACACCAAGTATTTCCAGTATTTCACTTACTCTTTTCTATGTATGTCTCTCCTTTCACCCACAGGTGAAAAAAACATCTCTGTCCATAGAAGACAACCTTTACTGGGGTAAAACTGAAAATACCTCTAGGCCAAAACTGTTTCACCTTTGCCCATCAGTTTTCATTTATCTGAGAATGTATTCCAGGCTACTTGAGATGTTTTTCCTTCATCCATATAATAAATTGCAATAATTGGGAACACAGGCTGGATATTCACCCCTTCACTGCCAAATATGCAGCAGCTTTGACAGGACAAGATCAACAAATCTATGTGATCAGTATGAATCTCACTTGCCTGGCACAAAATAAGTTAGGTATTGTCAGCAGATTTCTAGGTAGCTTCCTTTCTTGTCTCATGAAGTACCAAATTTTGTTTCAACATAGACAGCAGGAGAAAAATAAATTATGGTGCCCCAGATATTTGTTAAAATTGAGGCCAAATGTCTTTCAGCCACATTCCTTCACATGCATTAAGGTGATCTCTGGGCAAAGACAGCTAACAGACTCGAGGATCACCAACGGATTTGGATGGAAATTTTAGGTTCAGAGTTTTCACTTTACTAACTGTAGCCTGAAGCAATAATGAACAATTTTCAAAAAGTGCAGTGAAAGTACAAATACCACCAGAATCAAAAGCCTGGGGTTTTTATCACTGTACTATCATTATGACAATAACTGAGTTTTAACATTATCTAAAAACAAGTTAATGACCTAAAATTACCTGAAAAAAAAAATCAAACAGAATATATAAACTTAAAAAAACACCTCAACAACAAAAAACCCACCCCAAAAACTATTTTTTCCCTAAAAAAAGGTAAATAATAAAAACAAGAAATCCCACCAAAAATGTTCAGACCTCCAGCTGAAATGTCATAATCATATGAGACATTGAAAGCTCTAGCTGAACCAGTGTCTAGTTCTGAGACATAAACAGGAAAAACCTAGGGAAATTAGTTCCTTACATACTAAATATATGTTAGAATATATTTTGCTTTAATTCCTTATTTCTCCATTTACCTTTATATTTGATGCTGAGACTTCAAGAACTCCACAATAATCCTTTTTTTTTTTCCTAATGGAATTCCAGAGACAAAAACCTTTTATTATTCTGTTCGTAACTCTGCCTTGTGCTGCACCACTGCACTTCAATACTGACAAAGAGCAGCCTTGTCTAGAGATAAGAGTAACTGGGTCTGCATCCTCAGTGAAGAAAAATTGGTGGTCATTCCAAAATATTTATTTATATTATCAACTCTGCAGATCTCAACTAGAAACTATATTTGCTTGAAATATATGTACTTTTGCAGAAATTATTAAAAGAAATTGCTTAATTTTTCTCTGGTTAAGATATTTGGAAAGTAAACACTGATAACTTACATTTTCAGTAATACAATGAAATTCTTTTTTGGTGATTCAAAGTATGTTGAAGTTGTTATTCATTGTTTAGAATAATCTTCACAGAGAATTATACCACTCCTATCCCCACTTGAATAAATACTTGTTTTGTTACAATGCCAACTTCAGAAATCAGATTTATACAAAACAAAATATTCAAGGTAATAAGCAAACAAAGAAAGACCAGTAGTTCTCACGCAAACAAAACTTGGCTATGAGAACAATTTATTGACTGCACTCTTTGTGTGGGAAAAAAGAGTGATGATTGTTAACCTGAGCAAGGTTAATATTCAACACATTAGAAGGTAAACTAATCTTTGGCAAATTCCTTACAGACATAAGATTTAAACCCACTGATCTGACTGTAACCATTAATGAAAAATCATCACTTCAATTTAAGGACAAGTACCCCACAAGAGCTTGCTCTAAATTCAATTCAATTCAAAATTACAGTGATAAAGAGAGGTGGAAAGAAACATAAACAACAAGCTGATGGAATAAAGTTATTATGAAACTAAATCAGGAAGATTGCAGGGGTTAAAGTGCTACAGTTATTGTATAGGTTAAGAAAGTGAAATTCTGAGTATTTTAAAATACAAGAACCATTTGAACAGTTGACTGAAAGCAGTTTCTGGTATCTCCTTTGTTCTTCCCTTCCCTGTGTTACACAAAAGGGAACCATCTCCCAGATGATTTACTAAAATAGAACTAACCTCTCCAGGTGATGAAAACACACTGCTTTACTTTCCAGACTACAGTGCTGCAGCACCAGTATGGGTAGTTCCTTACTAGGTTCCTCTGTTCCAGATATGTTTCCTTTGGCCATTAATGATTTAAATTGCTATGAGAAGGTGAAATAAAATTACTTCATTTAAATGGCAAGAGTGTGAAGCTGTGACACAACTTTAAGCTATTATTTTGTCTCACAATGACTTTCAAAGAGCAAATTAGTTATCTGTAGTTTTTCAGTACCTGGTGTTACAGCAAATTCGTTTTTCCATGCTTTTCCCATTTCCTCCCAGATTTCTTTCTGCAGTTGGAAGTCAGACTGATCTCTTACAATAATTTCTTTACTTTTCCTTAATAGCTGATAGATGTCCATATTAAAAACTGAACTGGATCCCTGATTGCAGTGGCTTTTCTTATTTTTGACATTATTAGAACAGATTATAAACTCCAGTGGCCTAGAGCTAGGAGGAAGAGAGCCTTCAAGATTTGGTGGCTAGTAGATAGGGAGGTGCAGATGTGTAGGAAGTGACACATTTACTTCATTTATAAAGGCTGCAGTGAGGGGGGCTGGCATTTTTGGGGAACAAGGAGGAGAGGCAGTAGTTATGGTAGCCCCTCTGAGGGCTGATGGTGGAGGAGACAGTGCACAAATCAGGCTTAGGGAGAAAGCCAAAGTTCCCATAGCTACTGAGTACATCTGTATTCATGGCCCTGGAGTCACATAAATTCAGTTACTTGTTTTCACTACTATAGAAAACACACAGAATTAATTTATAAAGAGCTTTCAACACTCTATGTGATTATGTTGTTTCAAAATACCAAGTTTTTACAACAAATGTTAAAAAATATTTCAGATTTTGTCAACCTTCTATACAACCTTCTTTTCAAGGAAGTATTGATGATAAAATCGAGAGCTTCAGAGAAATTAAAAACATTTCTATTAACAGCATGAAGTCCAAAATTCAATTTTTTTATCTTTAAAATTTAAAGCTTAACATTTTTACAGTTGTTGTTTCCTGTTCTTAACAATACAATCCCCTCAAAACTCACAAATTAGAGCTATCATCACTTCGTTAGACAAAGAAATGAGTAATATCAAGAAATCCCATCACCTTCAACTCTCTTCAGAAACCAAAAGTTTAAAATTTAAAAAAAAAAATCTTGTTGTAGGACAATTAAAACTTCTACTGGGAAAACTTCTTTAATATTTTTTAAAGAAACACTTAATATTTAATAGCTTCTGGAAAGGCGAATTTAATTAACATGATTTTGAAGTTACTAACGAACACTTCACACATCCCAAATGGCAGTTTCAGTTATCATTCAAGTGTGTCTATCTAATTTATCAGAATGGAAGCAGTCCATTATGTATAGTAAAAAAGGTAGAGCTCATAAAAAAAAAAGTGAAGAAAGTGTTTTACACTGTACTGGATCCTAAGAGAGCCTATGGCTTTGAATTTTTCATTTTATTTCACTTACTTACTGGAAAGCATAAACCAATACTTTCCAGAGATGTCAATCTATTCACACTGGTCCCTCATGAAAAATACTCATTTATTTTATAACTCATGGCTGAAAAGATGATTGCTGAGGTTGAAAGCTATTGGTATATCAGTGAAGTCTGCTAAATGATCTGTATAGAAGATATGAAGTTGTCACATGCTTTGCTTTATGAAGGTCTTTCTAGTTTTGAAAATTTTTATTTTTGGATCCTTTCATAGCAGCAACAGACCAGCTCACACTGTTTGTGGGAGCTCTGTGTCTTTTATACCACCACCAATAATTTCATCCCAGCTCTTAGCAGGCTGCAAGAAGCATCCTGAGGGAAGAAAACAGTCGTTATTACCTGATTTTTCAAAGTTATTCTTGAACACTAAGATTTATTAAAGTCTGTGCATCAATGCAGTCCAGTTTGAGACTGTTAAATCACTGAAGGTGCACAAAATTTCTGAATCTCTGTGTTTGCACATTAGACAGAAATGATAAATCCTAATTGTTTCAGGTAGCAGGTATCTGTCTCCAGCATAACCCCCCATTCTGACTTTTTTTTTGTTTGGTTGGTTGGTTTTCTTTTTCAGTTCAGGTTTGCTTTTTGATCATTGTAAGGTCTTTGCCAGACAGATTGTTGCTAATCACTCCTTAGTAAAAGTATGCCTTCTTCATGAAAGATCTGCCACAAATACAAAAGCCAAGTTCCCACTTATTTTTCCATTGCCAGTTTCTTAAATAGTTATTTGTGAAAAAGAATAAAAATATACAAAGGGTGTGTAAAGGTCAATTTGAACCCCATACTGATATTTTCCTTCCTAATCTTAGTCTGTGAAATTTTAAGTTTGTTTCTCACCTTGATTTTTCAAGAAATTATGTTAAAAGAATTTCACTACAAACATAGTTCTGTTTTTGTAGCTGTATCTGAAGAAGTAATTCAGAATCACATGTTACTGATTAAATGAAACATCTGCACAACAGGCTGGGCAGCAAAATTATGTGCAGGACTATTCTCCACTCCCATATTGTTCTAAAGGATTGCATCAATAGGTTTTATTGCTAAAATAATATTCTATCATCTTTATTAGGAAGTTTATTTCAGTATTTTTTTTTGGTTTTAAAGGAAGTATCTCAATAAATGATATAAAAAAGAGCATAAGAATACCAATATATTTTTTCCAATGGACAGTAATACCAGCAATTGTATTGATAAAAAACATATTTGTATACTGCCACTCTGGAAATTCATGCAGTAGAGCAAGAGGTAGTTTTAATTAAGTCACCATTTAAACACTGCAGAAAATTTGTCTGTGTAGGACTAGGAAATAAAAACTAAGCTGAGAACCAGAGAGAATTAACTTAACACTTGAATGTTCATCCATTTTCTCTGATTTTGAAACTAAAATAATTTCATGGGATACAAAAATTTCTGACTATTAGATTACCTAAAACACACACTGAGTGCTTCTATGATCTTATCCACCTGCTTTTTCTACATTCTACTTTTTTTCTTCCTATAAAATGCTAGCTTAGTACAGGTTGTCAGTAAACGTGTAGATATAGTATTTCCACAAGAAACTAATCAAACAAACAATCCAAAACACCCTCTCCTGCCCCCTCAAAAAACCCTAAACCAAACAAACAAACAAAAAATACACAAAAATCATTACCCCAACAACAAAAAAATTCCCAAACCAAAGAGATTTTTTTTCACTAAGTTACAAAATTCACCTCTATGGAATTCATAGTGCTTGAAAGGCCTTTTTATGATGTAGTATACATCTAGATGATATAGTTGTTGTGCTTCATTCATTAAGAAGAATAGCGCTATATGACAGACTTCACACTGTTAAACTGAGGCAGACAATTTACCTCAATACCACATAACCTTCACTGAAAATAAAAAGATCTTTAAAAATAAGGATATAGCTTATTCTACAAAAACAAAGCATATTTTATTATATTTTATTGTTACTCGGTATTTTTTTCCTACACAAGCAATTGAAAGGTTTACATCATAAATTTTTATGATTACATGGAGAAGTAGTTAATAGTCCAAGAAGATAATAATTTTATAAATTGTAGGAAAATGAATGTCAAATAGATTACTGGTGCTGCTGGCTTTTCAATAAACCCTCCAATAACATTAATCATTCTAAAGGACTTTTATTCAAATGCTTATGTTCAGAATTCCTATTCCATACAGAGCATTCATTGCTCAATGCCAAATCCTGCAGTCTGTTTACTGCTATTGGACATTTTCCATTTCTTACCTCTATAATTTTTGGGCAGTTGGTCTTATTGCTAGGGAACTTAGAAGAAATACCAGAGGAATTCAATCAACCAAGACAGAAATTTCCATGATACAGATAATATATAGAAACTTACTTAAAGGTACACTCCTAATATCTGGTGATGAAAAGCCTTCTTTGTAAAAATTTCTATGTCATGTGCTCTTTTTTTGGTTTTTTTTGTGACTTTCCGGATGAAGATGGTACAAATCTGTTCTGTCATGATAACATTCAAACACCACTTCTGTGGCATCCTGTGTATAGCCACAAATACGTACCGCACTTTTAAGGGGCCCTCAAAAGTATCACGACTAAAAGGAAAGTCAGCCATGATACGTGCTAACATTTCTTCTGAGATATCTTGACACCACATTTAGCTCCCTGATAACAAGTGGAAGCAGATTTTAACATCTCTATTTGAAGAAACTGTATCCTCCTCTATTTGTATAGTGGTAAGAATTGCTTTTTAGCCATACGTGATTCTAACCAGACAACATCACAGTCCTGCGATTTGTATGATAGAGAGATATTGCAGCATAAAGACAGACAATTGGGCAGCAGTGACTGACAAAGGGTAATTACTTAAATAGGTGGAAAAAAGTAAATAAGGTTGTTTTCACTAAGTCTTTAAAGCTTGATTTAGGCATGTAAATACTTCTTTTTTTGTCAAAAGGAAATAAGCCTATTTCTTTCATCAACAGAGCCATAGACTTGCATCAAGAAGTATCAGAATTTAACAAAGAAATATGAAGAAACAAAGTTATTTTTTCTATATAATTTGTTGCTAATCCTTACACAGCCTCACTTTTACCAGGTCTTTATTCCATTTCTGTCCTTTGTCTTCCGAACACTTCTATACTGAGTTCATCTTTTTGCACTCTAAATATTAATCCTTTTGTTTTCTCATACACCAAAAAATTAGTTGTTAGACAACAAAAGTTTGTCTCCTTTCTCTTTACTCCATACCCAAATGTGTCTTTGAACTCTGCTTACTGATTCTAAAGTTATGTTACTCATGCTAATGCATCACATGTGAGTTTACCAACAATTATATCTGTATAAACATTTGAACAAATACTTCTCTCTTGCTTTCGTCCATCCCAGCCTTCTCTTTTTTGTTCCTGCTTCAGCATCTGTTGCCTTTACTGTCTGCATTATCTCATAGTTTATCAAAACTGGGAAGTGTCATTCCTATATTTTTCTGAGATGGAAATAGCAGATAGCAGTGATATGTTTGATTGCAATCAGATTCATTACAACTCCATACTAACACTACCAAGCCCCATGCTGCTTCCACTTCTGCAAACACAATGAAATAGCACAAAATCTTCATCTGCTGTCTTCCTCCCCATCCCCCCACAAGAGCTGCAGGTGAAATGCCTGTGTGACCCTCCCTTCCAGCTCTCAACTCTCTCTACTGCAAGGTCTAGCTTTGAGGGAATATAGCTATGCAGAGTTTTTCATGTTGTCAAACCTAGGCTAAGCTGTGACAAAATACACAAACTATAGCAAAGCTACATAAGAAAGACAAAATTGTTGTTAAAACTGAGCTCAGACATTAAAGAGGAAAATACAAATATGCAAAGGCATACAACTCATCCAAGGATGGCTCTACACATGACCAATGAAATCTTACCAATGAAAGCTTGGGCAGCAAAGACACTTGTAGTATCACAGGAACGACAAGCATATTAATGTTTAGGCAGTAGTAACTTTGTCTCATCAACTGTGCACATTTGCCAAAAACCATGTGGTTTCTAAGCATGTGTTGTTAGAAACTTCTTGTATTTTCCGCTTGTACACGGTAAAAAAGTATATCAAGCAATCTGGACTGTGAATGATGTCAAGACCAAGGCTGACCATTACAGTCAGTCAAATCCACATCCCTGATGACCTCTGCTCAGGGGTAAAGGTACAGCCTCACCAGTGCCACCACATGGCTGGACCATTGCCGCCCTTGTCCTGCTGGCCACACCATTGCTGATCCAAGACAGATGCCATTGGCCCTTCTTGGCCACCTTAGGAACATGCTGGCTCATGTTCAGCTGGCTGTCAACCAGCAGTCCCAGAACCCTTTTCACCAGGCAGCTTCCCAGCCAAGCTTCCCCCGTCCTGTAGAACTGCATGGGGAGGTTGTGACCCAAGGGAAGGACCCAGAACGTGGCCTTATTGAGTGTCATAAAATTGGGCTCAGACCCTTGGTCCAGCCTATCCAGGTCCCTCTGTAGAGTCTTCCTACCCTGCAGCAGATCTTAGCAGTATCAAAGGGTTTAATAAAGTCCAGGTAGACAATATCCACTGTTTTTCTCTCATCTACTGAGCAGGTGACCTTGTCAGAAAAGGAGACTGGGTTGGTCAAGCCAGGACTTCACTTTCACGAGCCCCAGCTGTCTCAGCCTAATCCCATGTTTCTGATGGCCATCAAAACTAGCTCTTCCATGACCTTCCCTGGTACCGAGATCAGACTGACAGGCCTGTAGTTCATCAGGCCCCCTTTTAGTCTCGTAGATGGGAATCACATTTGATGACTTCCAGTCAACTAAAAGTTGACTGGGTCCTCCCAGGTTAGCCAGGATAGCTGATCCAAAATGAGGAGTCTCCTTACCTCTCCTTTTATTTCTGATGCATTTATAGAAAGAGGTTTTGTTGTCTTTTATGGTAGTAGCCAGACTATGTTCTAATAGGGCTTTAATTTTCTCCCTATATATCTTCACAATATGCTGCCTGTGGTGAGAGACAGCAAACTAACAATGCAGCCCTTCCTATCACTCAGGCTACTTTTCATACTTCAGTTTGCATAAAACTGTTCTCCTGTCAGGGGGTAACGTGCAGGTGTTTAAATATACAAGTGAAAGAAAAATGTGCTGTTCTGATAGAAAATTGCATTTGCTGAAGAAGAAACAGCAATATCAAACAAGAAGTTCAGAATGGTTTTGACTCACTAGTGATTCAAAGATCGACTTTCAAAAGGAGTGAAGAAAAGAAAGGATGGTAGGTATTTTTGTATGTCACAATGTGAACTAGATAGCTGAAGGGCATTACAGGTACTTCACTAACCAGGATATATGTAGAAAATGAAGAATCCTCAGATAATCTAATACACAAATAGTTCTTAGCTCTGGGAATTTGAGAGAAAGTCAGCAAGCTGGAGGATTAAAGAACTCTGCTAGTGGACACTGGAATGCTCCAGGCAGAGAAAAAGCATTTGCGGTCAAGTAATGATTGCAACTATTCTCTTCATACAGAAGAACTCCTTTCATTTAAACACTTATTTCATTTTATGAGACACTGAAATACATGTGTGAAGCTCTAGTTGCCATTCTGCCTAATCTACAGCCTGTATGGAATAAGAAAAAATCAGTTCTGTGCTTTAACTGTTTTTCTGCTGATAAACTAGGGAACAAAATTATGTTTATTGTTCCTGCGAGAACAAGCAGTTGCTTACGTGAGCTACAATGGGGGTTATGGTCACTTCATAAAACATTGCTTCTGCTGCTCCTTCCTCCTCAGGGGGAGGACTCCTTACATTCTTCCCCTGATGTGAAACAGTACTCCATGAACTTTTCTAATGTGCTTTAGTCCTTCACAAACTGCTCCAGCACAGGTCTCTTCTAAAAGGTAAAGTCCTTCAGGAAGAGACTGCTCCTGTGTGGTTTCCCCCATGGGGTCACAAGTCTTTTCAGCAACCCAGCTCCAGGGTGGGCTCCTTTCTCCATTGTGTCACATGTCCCTACCCAAAGCATGGGCTTCCCACAGGGTCACAGCCACCTGTGGGCCTGTGCCTGCTCCAGCATGAGGTTATCCACGAGCTGGAAATGGATGTTTGCTCACAGTAGTCCTCCTTGAGCTGTAGGGGCATATTCTGCCTCACCACAGTCTTCACCACAGCCTGCAGGGGAATCTCAGCTCCAATGTCTGGACCATCTCTTGCCCCTCCTTCTGCACTGACCTTTGTGTCTGCAGGGCTGTTTTCCTCACATTCTCTCTACTCTCTCCAGCTGTTTTTCTGCAGCAGTTTTTCCCCAATACCATCCTGCACTGCTGGCTTGGCCTTGGCCAGTGACAGGTCTATCTTGGGCCAGCTGGCATTGACATTGTTGGACATGAGAAAGGTTTCTGGCAGCTTCTCACAGAAGCCACCCATGTATCCCCTCCTGCTACCCAACCCTGACCAACCAATACAGGGGCAGGGAATTTACTTAATAGCCAGGTATAGTTTTATGCTTCTTTACCAAGAAAATGTCAACCAATACCATTCTACTTTTAATTTCAAACAACTACGAACATGAATAGCTGGAGGGTCAACACAAACATGAAAAATTGATTAAGTATGGTTCAAAAAAAACCCAGTTTTAAATGTCCAAGTATTATGTTTCATGAATTTCTGCATCACTGTTTTTCCATTAGACAAGCAACATTTTTCCTGCCATTGAGGACTGTGTCAAATATACTGATGATTTTTCTTAACCCAGGAAAAATTCCTCATGAACACTTTTGCTTCACCCCTCAACTTGGTCTGAAATCTTTTACAAAAAATCAATTCACAATCAACATCAAGAGCTAGCAGAAACTCTAACTCTCTTATTCATTACTGTTTAGGGAATTCATTGAAAGAAGAGAGCTTATGATCACTTTAGAGTAAACCTCATTCAATTGTTAATGGTGTTTAACATTTGACAGATGTTTTCAGCTCAGTCATTGCATGCAGAGATTTACAAGTGGTGTGTCAGAAAATAAATTTAGATTTCTCCCTATTATGAAAAAATTTGAATTTTTTCCTAAATTCAATTGTTTAAACCAAATGTTTCAGAATCTTTCTTTAAATATGAGATATTTGCAATGATACAGCTAGATTTTAAATGTACAAACAAAACTGTAGAAGCTTCCTAAGCCAACTAGTCAGAAGATCTACCACAGCACTCCTGGGTCTTTTAGAGTTACTGGATAGTTTTCAATCCTCAGAATATTTTTAGTTGAAAAATTTTATATTAATTTAAATCTAAAGTGTCCTTTTATGTTGCCATAAGTTGACAGCCAGGATGAAGTAAATATTCATTATATCTCAGAGTCAGTACTTGCAATATGTGAACCATGTGTACCCTTTCCATAACTTATCCTGTTATTAGGACAGCATTTTAAATTTTAAGGTCACATGGAGTTCATTTTCACCCACTGAAAACATCAATGTTCAATGCTTTGTGTAATACTCTGTAAATACAATACCTTTACAGAACCCTTCCCCTTACTGCCACCCTGAATGGCTGAATAAGGTAGGGAAGACCTTTCATGTGGCTGTTTCTGAGAAATTATGAGGGGAAAACCCATATTTTTTAGGTATTTAAATTCTTCTTTACTTGTCCCCTAAAGACAAATGTCACAATAATCTTGCATTATTCTGAAGACTGTTAAAATTTTTGAGTATATGCCTTTAAAATATAGCTAGCTATTCAGTAACCCCAAGTAATCTCAAATTGCCTAAAATTTTTAGTAGTCAAGTCCTGTGAAGTTCTATTCTACTTTCAGTTTTTAATATTAATCTCCCAGAAGAAAGGAGCTGTTTTAACTATTGTCGGAATTCAACACTCAGCAGCTTTTTTGGTCAATTTGCATCACACCAGGGTCCTCTCCAGCATTCTGTGCAATCTGAGATAGGTTTTTTTTTTCCTCACAAGAGCACTGAGATCTAATCACTAACTCTAGCAGAGAGAAGAAAAATAATTTGTTGTTTTTGCTTAAAAAATTGCCTTCTCTTAACAACATAGATAATTTCTCCAGTTACATAATATGCTAAAAGGCCATTTTTAGAGAAACAAGTGAACTAATTTCATGATAAAAATGAAAACTCTAAAATTAAATACATTTTAGGAGATAAATTAAAAAAAAAAACTAGAAATGGTTGGAAAAGAAATCCAGTTAAAATTATGAATTCATTAAAAAAAATTTGAACTCAAAATATCCACCTAAAGAACTACAAATATGTTGCTCAGACATTAAAAAAAAATAAAACAAAACACTGAACGTATTGATTTACAATATTCAAAGGTAATGCCTATTAAACAAAACATTTCTGCATGTTAGTAATGCATTCTGGGTGTTTTCATGCCACATGAAAGAAAAACAAAGCTCCTTTTCTCTCCCTCTCTCAATAGTGCTTACGGTACTCCTAGCCAAAGTTTAAATTTAAAGTTTTACAGACTTTTTTTGTAGCTGTAACTATACAAAAAACTTAAAATGGCTGAATCCTAATCACTGCAAAATTTTGGCCCTTCATGGATAACGACCTTTTGGAGAGGGATTAATTTGTGCAGTAGTTGGGGGTTTGACTCCTGCAATGGCCTGGAACAGATTTACTCTATAGGGGCCTGGACTTTACCTGCTCGTTTTTCAACTAATTTTTTTCTGCTATAATTAACTAAGTGCAGTAAAACTTCCCATAATTGGAATTCTGGTTATCTGCTTGTCCAAGAGTACTAAATTTCCTGAGCTGAATCCTGTGCTGCTGTGGCTATCCCAGGGAGCAAACAGGATGAGGGGGCACCAGGCACAGCACCAGTAGACCTTGCAGGGAAAGATGAGAACTAACCTGCTCCCATGGAACCACATCCTTTCCACCAACCAAGACAGGAAAGTGAATATCTTAGACAAGGTTATTGGAGAAAGTAATACCATGATATTGGAGCCATCCTTTGAGGGGGCAAAGAAAATGATTTCCACTGCAAAATGAAAGTAAAGGAGGTTGTGTTGGTAACTCCACTGCAAATTAGCAGTGAAATCTCAACCATTGCCTTTGGAATGGCATCAATCTTTGCATCATGAAGCAATTTTACATCTCCCCACAAAGAGCAGGGCCCTTTGCCATTGACTACATAGAGGATTTGCACCATTAATATTCTTCAAGCATCAATGAACTGCTCATCAGGAAGATGGAAGGTTTTTGATTCCCAACAGTTTCCCAGCACAGCATAAAAAAAATAATTATAAACCACCAGTGGTGGAACAGGAAACAACTCAACCGACTCAGAAATATGAGTTAATTCTATTTTCTCTCAGAACTGTGAGCAGTGTCTTTTTGTGCCCTTCCTTCTTTTTAAACTATTCTTATATTTTACACCATAAATAAGTTGGATTTATTTCTTCAAATACAGAATCATACAAGGACCATATAAGCAGTTTCACTAAAACAAAACACCACAAAAAATTACAACCACTACCAATAATCTCCCACCACATGTACCAAAACTAATACACTTGTTTTCACATTTTCAACTGCCATCTGAAAAACTTTCTCCTCTCAAACAAGTCCCAAGAAAATACACTGCCACAAGAAAGTTATGGAAGTTTAGTTAACCCTTAAATATTCATAACCCTCAATATCAAAATACATCATCAATTGTTGTGGTTTCTTTTTCGCTATTTCAACCACAAGTACTGAAATGTGCATACATAATAAGAAAATTGTATGGGAGATCAAAAGGAAGTTATCTACTGCACATTTTTAATGATTTTGAGAAAGGATTTTGATGGCACAGAGAAAGACATAGTTCTTAACAACAAAATTTTTTATAGTTATTTCTTTCTTCCAATCTTTTTTAAATCTTTGCAATCAAGTCCTTTCTAGTTGTATTTTTTATGTGGTTCCATTATGTCACTTCTAACTTATTTCCACATTTAAAGATGCTAAACGTAGAAAGAAAAAGCTCTTATAATTTTTTTCTTAGAAAACCAAAATCCATTACCCCTTAAAATTTCACATAACTCTTCCATTTTCCTTTGATCAAATTCCTCAAAGAACAAGACAACAACTTAACTTTTCTTGTTTAAAATGACAATGTATTTTATTATCAATGCACTAAAATCCTTTGAATGCATTTGGTAACTTTTGCATCACTACACGCATCATATTAAAAATATAAAACCAAACACTAAAACCCACAAACACAGTCTGAAAGGGAAGATTAAGCAGTTCCTGTATATATTTTAATGTCCAGGAAGTATTATAATAACTTATACAATGGCTTGTGCCATTGAAGAAGAATACTTCATGCATCTGGCACGTAAACTGACTTTGAAAATGAAATATGCAGGAATGAAGGATACAATATTTTATTCAAAATTGAAGCATTCTGTTGATACAGTATAGTCCAAAATGTCAATTCACTTACATAGGGTTGAGATCATTTAAGTTCAAACTAATTGCAATCTAAAAATGTTAATTAGATCATGCTGCAACATATAGGTCATAACTCAGTTGCGCTATCATCTTGTCCCACTACCTCGAAAAGTTAAAAGAGATTTCACAGACTATGTAATAACAATAATCAATTCCTTTAACTTCCTTTATAACTAGAAGATGGTTACAGAACCTTTTATAGTTTTCTCTTGCAATTAAAACTGAATACTTTTATTACTGGTGAATGAAAATACTAATTTCTTTAGCTGGTCAAAATAAAGATCCAGTATGTCTGTTTGTCCTTTTGTACAGCTGGCTATATACACTCACAGTTTAGCTGCTAAAATTAGAAAATAATATAGGAACAAATAAATATTTATGTGTAAAATCTAACAAGATTTCATTATTAAACATCATCTCGGATTTGTGTTGTTAAAGTACACTTCTTTGGTCTCATCTGTGGAATAGCCCTGGATTACTAAAGGTAATATATGGTGGCAATAAAACTTGCTGCTCATCTCAGGTTTTCTGGAGTATTGTATATTTTATGGGATCAATTTTTAGAAATTTGTCATTTCCACAGTGCTTGCAATTTCATGGCATTCCAGTGTTAACACCCAGCTGCAAAAAGAGGTTCTATCCTGTATTTCTTCCTTTAAATCTCCTGTACTGTAACAGAATCAAGTAGATATAAGCCTGTATTTTTCTATTTGTTATTTAATAGTAGTGATATCCTGTTGAAGCTTCCAGAGGAGCTGTAAATTTCCTTTCTGTAGATGTAACACATGTTACAGGAACACCGCTTAAGTGCATCTCACCATTTCTTACCAGAGATATGGGGAGATTTTTTTCAACATTTCTTTCTGAAAGATATCACAAGTTTGCTCTCCTTTTAAGGAAAGTCACAGCTTTACTTCCTTTAGAAATGCGTTCTCACTGAATTCACAACTATGTGCAATGTAATGCTAACACCAGTGTTAATGGCAGAATGTCATTTCCCTGTTCTAGGTGTTAAAAAAAACACCCCCACAGAAGAAAAACTCCCCACCAACGCACAGCTGTCTAACATCAGGAGAGATTTCAGAATCAATGCTTTTTGAGCATAAAAAGTTATATCCTTGTGCCTTTTATAGATACACACAGGATAACATCTTTGCAACTACAGAAGGGGTTTTGTGCCTGCCTACCCCAAACAACTTCAGTAAAGAACACGTCAGTGGCCAACTGCATCATTTTTTCTAAGTAACACTTCCTGGTTTGCAGAGAAAAGCCCACACAATGCTAACTTCATTCTTTTTTTATCAGTGCTTTTCACAGCCACTTGCACAAAGCATGATCATTTTGTTTTTCAATCTTACTAGAAAAAGCCAAGAGTTACATCTAGATGATTCTAACGGGTCTGTTAGGTTCTGGAAGAGGTTATAGGGATGGACTTGCATTATATATCACAGGGGATTAAAGAAGAATTTTAGGACCTCATTTTTATTGAAATATTAACTTGGCTGAATGCACACTAATAAGTTGTTTGTACACACAGAGCACTATGATATTTAATAAGGTAGGTCATCACTTCCCTGCTATCTAGTTGTCAACAGCTATTTTTTATTTTACGTGGCAGTAGTAATCTCTTTGGAGCAGTAACTACATGTGGTTTGTGAATCAATGAGAGCTGTATTCATAAATAAAACACCTATGGTTACAGCAGTGAAGGGAACACTGCAGACTAGACAACAGCATGAGGATGGGCTGCTCTGAATAGCTGAGGACACTTGGGTAAAAACTTCAAATGCTACTTTTTTTTTTTCATTTTGCTCACATTTTATGTAACTATATGCTATTATGACTGTCTTCTAAAATTTAAATAACTCTTTAAAGAAATAGTATCAAACAATCACGCACATGGAAATTATTTCCATGTCCTTAAACAGAATTGCTACATTTTGCTCTTGCCTGTCCAAAATCCTTCCATTTCAACTGATTTCACTGCATTTAAAAGTTTTATTCACCCCTCCCACACTCAAGATTTTGTTTATCATACTGATGGGTAGATTACTTATACCAAAATTTTAACAACTCAAACAGTGCACTGGCATTAGATAAAATGATGTAGGCATAAAAAACTGCACAATATCTAAGCAAAAATATTTTTTCATTACATGGACAAGACATAAAGTGATCTGAAAAACTTATAATACTGTGTTTATCCAAAGGGGTTGTCTGACTGCAAGTAACAAACTGAGCTTCTAAGACGAAATCCAGATAATAACTAACGGTGTACTATATACATTAGATAAAACAGTCTTTTACACTTGAAAAAACTGAGGGACTAGATTAAAAAAAAAATTATTATAATAATAAGTCCCTGCTCAGGATATTTATCAAGCTTTGCTAAGGGTGCTTGTGCTGCTTTTTACTTTGCTATGATAAAGGTGAAATGAAACAGTACCCCTCCTTAAATCTCCAAACTTCATTCTAATTTCTGAAACACTCTTGGGCATTACAAGAAGTTCCTCACTTCAGCAGTCTGTTCCTTGAAGCACTGACTAAAGGGAATTTCACAGAAGTCAGCTGAGCCAGGGGTTTACAGTTCACTTGTCTGGCACAGACCTTCAAGAGCAAGTTAGCCAACTCCAGGAATACATTCAGCAATTCAGGAATAAATCATCTATACTTAAAATTGTAAAGGTTATTTTTGTTATGAGTATTTTTTGGATATTTTTTTGATTTCCACGAGGTAACTTGAAGATTTTTACACACGCTCATGTACTAATTTAAAGGTAGCACATAATTGCATGTTGTATTTTACCTCTTGGCAATCCTGATCTCTTCAGCAACATGAAAGAGTACCACTTCTAGCAAGATGACTTTGAGTTCATATGTGATGCAATGAAAATCAGGGAAGTTATCAGCTTTAGCATGGATTGTAAAGTAATGCATAACAAGGGGGTGTTTCTTTTGTATTTAACACAAACGTATAAACTGAGTTAATAAAACTTTCATACCTAGCATCAACATGTACAGAAAAAAATCTTTTGTCTGCTGAACCGAGCAATTAAAAACAGAATTGAGTTTTTACGTGTAGTCTAAATTTCATACAAGTTGTCTCACATCTGTCTTATTAGTTTTGTATTATGCAAATTAAGTCATACTTACTATGAATATATTAAGCTATCATATTACTAAATAGAAATTATTCTATGTCTGTGACTACCTTGTATAAAAATTTTAACAAACTTACAGATATTCCGAGATAACCTGGTTTTGCTCTGGTTAAGACAAAAACTTAATTTGACATTACTTTACAGGCATTTCTTTTAGTTTCCAAATACAGTCCCTGTCCCTTTTAGCCTATGCTAATGGTGACCTATATTCTCCATTAAATAGTGAAAATAATATTTTTAGTGTAAAACTACTTTAAAATCATCATCATTCACAGTTAATTATTTACCCATTTTCCTACTAGTTCACTTGTTACAATGAGATTGCATAAGAAAAATCAAGTCAAAAAATCATTACACACTATTTTGAAGTAAGGATTTAAGGATTCATCTATGCATGAGATTTGCTTACTAAAGAACTAATCAGAGGATTCTGAAAACAATGAAAGCCATCACAGGTTTTTGTATATAGACCAGCAATTGAATACAGATGGAAAAATGATCCCATGGAGTAAGGTTCAGTTTAAAAAGTAAAAATAAATAAAAGATTCAGATCCAAATCTTCACTAAATCTGAAGAAATCACAGCAACACATAATAGAGAACATGATAGTATATCCATGTTTCATTAATATAAATAAATGTGTTAAAATGTAAGTTGCTTCTCTTATCATTTAAAAAAAAATCTCAGCTAGAATTATTAAACATCAAGCTGATGTGTTCATAGGTCAAGTGATATAAAATAAAAATTATATAAAAACATTAAATAAGTGCATGCATAAGTTCAAGTTGCAAATACAATCATCAAAAAACTGATCTTCCTCTTTATTTGTGACTTAAGGCCTTCAGTAGGAAAAAAAAACAAAACCCTTGAAGTCTTTTATGTGATGTTAGGAAGTATTTGATGACTTCCAGTTTTCAGGTTATACAGTGACATTTTTTATGGACAACCAGGACTGTCAGGAGACGCACTGGGTACAATGTGCTTTTATTGTAATATCAAGTGACAAGATATGATCTATAGTTCTAGACTCTGTTGTTATTAGTAAATTATTTTCCCCATGAAAACAGTTTCAGGGTGATTTTTTTTTTTAACACATCACTTTCAAAATTAAGTAGACTAAGATATTTACCCAACAGTTTCCTTAGAATTTAAAGCCTGACACGGGACTCTAAGTATCTGTATAACCAGCCTAAATTTTGAGGCAACTGAGGCAAGACATTAAATAGAGAAACAGAGGAGGCTGCCAGCTGTAACACGAGCCTATGTTTCTAAACCTTTTGGGCCCTTTTTGACTGATTTGTCTATCTAATGTGATTTTTCAGTTTCTTTAAATTCTGCCTTTGTTTCTTCATTCTCTCCCTTCTTTCCTCCAGATGGTTGATGAATTAACATTTCTCTCCTTGGTCTGAATTTTTTGTTTGACATATAATTTTTTGAAATTGTTTTAAAAAGTGTTGGAACACATATAGTATCAGGTTTTGGCTTGATGTCCTTTTACAATTGAAATGTTTTTCCTGTTACTAATAGGTGTAAGTAATACAAGTACTTTCCAACACTAAAATATGGCATGCTTCAAAATGAAAAGAAACTTCATTTACTGAATTCATCAGGTGAGAAACTTTATCCTCCAATGTCTTAATTGTCATACTCAAATTGTCATACTTGAAACTGATACTTCAGCACTTTTTATAAATCAAAATACGAAATGGTCTTTTAATTAGTTCAGTTACCTCCCTCAAATTTCTTCAGCCTTTGTTCGCTGCTAACAATACCTTTTCCTATAATTTGAAAAGTGTTAAGTTTTCCCTCCTCCCAACTTTCCTTCCAACAACTTGCACATAATTGCTCCGATAATCTTTGGAGCTGAAGTCGTTTGGATGCAAGGTGCCTTTTCAAGTGAGATATTGGTAGTGTTGCCTGAAGCTATTACGAGGTAGGCATTTTCTTTGACCTCCAAGCATTTTGCAGAGCAGCAGAGCAGCATTACAACCCCCAGGGCATATAAGTAGCTACACCACAGAACGCATTTCTAAGGAAGACTTATTCCATTTGAGCATGGAAATGCCTTCATATGGAGCAACTCTTGTGTTTCATCTGAGTATTTTAATTAAGTGCAATGCCAAAACTAAAGTTCTATTAAAATTCTAGTTTTGGTCTTGAACTTCCCCAGGTGGTTAATGCGATAGGATAAAGTGTCTCAATAGGAGAAAAACCAGGATTCTCCAAGCATCATTGAGCAGAAATACTCAAGAGTGCACACACTACTTATCACATAACTTCAGCAGGACTGTTTAATTGGAAAGTGTATAATGTGTTTTGATCTGCCAAGCATTTTTCAATGTTCTAGTGATAAAACTCTTTAGAGATATCTTATCCTTAATAGTTCAGTGTTTGCCTCACAGGTCAAACAAAGCAGCAGTGCTGAATCCCTGTTTTTACTCTGAATATCTCCATATGATCACCTATAAAAATTCACAAAGACCCTTCAGAGAATGGAAGTCTGTCAAACACTGAGAGATGATAGAGGTCCAGAGTGTTCTTTATCACTACATATAAGAGAAATCTTACCTCATAGAGGGCAAAATGATAATTTAGAGATAAATAAAAGAGATCATGCTTTGTATCAGTATGGAATTCTAGGTAATAATCCAAGAAGGCATTTCAAGTCCTATTTGATGAAGAGAGACAAAACCCTTCACTCCAGATTTTTCAGCATGCTAACATCCCTGTCCATGACCATAGTTTAAACCAAACAAAACCATAATAGTTTGATCAACAAGAGTTGCAAGTAAACATAAAAATACAACAAAATTAAGTCAGGTTCCAGAGAAATTAAATATATGTGATCAAAATTCTGGGCATGTATATGTTCAAATGGTTTGGATGAGGTCTGTCTACAAGATTATCAAGGAGTCAAATATTTCTATATCTTACAGACAACTTCCATCTATACAACTTCTAGTATAATTGTTGAGTTAATTAATGTTAAAAATTCTTAAAATTCATATGAAATTATTTAATTTAAAATATTCATTTTCACTTCAGACACCAAGTTTATATTTTGTTTAAGGTTACTTAATGTAATTTAAAACACTTTTTTTTTTTTGCCTGGCAACTAATTAAAATATGAAGAAGATAAACCTTGAGTGTTTTCCCCCAAAACCCTCCACTGACGTACATTATTTTTGGAAGAAGGCAGAAAGGGATATATGACTCACTAATGGCACTTCTCTCAAGAAAATTGTAATAGAGGATTCTCTACTAGGAATAGAAATAATCCTGTTGACAATAAAAACTCCAGTCCATTTATATCTCATTTCCCTACAACATAAGTATTTGGACTAAGTTTTTCAGAGCTCTGCACAAAGAGCTGATTCTTAAGCCTGCAGACCCAACCCTCTACATTTTTCCTCAAGTTGTTTAAATTGCACCAGTATATCCGCAAGAAGTGTGATCAGGAGTCTGTTTTTACCTCACACAAAGTGTATATAAGAACAGAATTAATAACTATGCTTCACTAAATTGAATTACTGCTTAAATCAAATCTGAATCCTAAATTTCCTGAGTTTAGCTTTGGTGTTTGCTGCTGGACTAGAATTGCCTGTGATCAATGGGTAGTAGAGTGAGTAATAAGATCTAAGGAAAGAATATTACAAGTTGGAATTCACTGAAAATATTCGACAAAGAAACTACTTGAAGTTAAGAAAAAACCCCCTAGCCATGTTGCTAATATTCAAATATTCAGCCTAAGACTTTCATTTTACCATCTTAAAACTGCATTTTCTTCCCAGAGGAGATACTGACCTGCTCTAAGCACAAATTATGCTGACTCCGTTCAGCATGACTATACCTCTTCCTAATACCACTTCTTCCTCAATACTCTCATTTGAATCAAAAAGAAGGAATGTTGGTTAGGTAAGTCTTGTTCTTCTATGAGCTTCAATTTTTAGACCTTTGTTCTACCTCGATGCACTCTCATATCTTTATTCTAGGTGAATAAGCTCTCAGCATGAGAAATTCTTTACTTCTCTACTATTTCTGTAACACAACAGCTAATACATATTTATGGTTTTTTAAGCAAGTTAACTGAAATCAAGAACGCCGTGTCTTTAATGCATCTCTTGGTTTGAACCAATGCAGAAACTGCAGAGATTATTCATAGTGTACTTTTCATGTCCTTGGGTGCAAGATCAGAGATGATTCACAAAAAGTTCAGAAAGTTTCTTATCTCAAGTGACTATGCAGTCACATAAATATTTTAACCAAAGGACCTAAATTGAGTTATATGCTGCTGAGAGGATTCTACTTGCATTTTTTTCTTTGTTCCTACCTCTTTACAGTTTGTTGGGTTTTTTTTTGTGTGGTTTTGTTTTTTTTGTCACTGCCTGCCTTAACCTCATAATTAACCTACTTAGAGACAACCTCAGCTCTTGTTATTCAGAAAAGACAAGATCTACTTCATGGAGCTGATAAATCAAAGGCAGCCCAGACTTGGTCAAAAGACACTTGTTTTGGATTCCCTTCAACAGTTCTGAAGAACTGACACACCACATATGTACAACTCTAGCCATCATCTCTATTTCTCAGGGTAACTGGAAAAAAAATATATATTAATGCAGTAAAACATGACATAAGAATAAAAAACTGGATCTATATGAATTCCAACATTGAGGTACAGGTGCATCATTCAACAGTTGCCCAATACTGCAGTGAAGCCCCTTTGCTCAGGAAAAACCACCACAAAACAAAACTCAAAACAAACACACCAATTACAAAAGACAGGGCATTGATAAATATACATACTTCACTGCCCTGATGTAGTAGCAAAAACTAAATTTCTTTTAACTTTTTTTTATTTATTCACCAATTTCTTCAGGAAATGTAGGGACAGTAGTATGTTTAAAATTAGTTTGCAGTTCAAGCTTATATTTCCTTTGTGGCTCTGCCAGTGACATTAGTGATTGAGCCCTTCTGGCTGTAACAGCAAAATTCAGAGTCTCCTCCAAAAACGTTCCCCTTTTCAGTGTCAGAAGCTTCCTGTAGAAGCATGAACTTGGTAGGTTTGTGGGAGAGGAACTGTAAAGTGGTGAGTGAAAGATTTGGCAGAGCTGGGGAGGCGGTGGAATACAGAGGGATCTAATACTCTCAACAGAGCATTAAACATTTCCAGTCTCATCAAAAACCTTAGAATCATTTTGAAGCTCCTTTCCAGCTTCCTCGGACTTATCTCAGGACCACACATATTAGCAACCCCAAAACCACTTCTGCTGCAGAAATTGTTCTCCCTCAAGGTCCCTGAAATAAATAAGTTATTTTCTCTTTATCCTTAGGCCAGTGAGTTTTAGATATGGCTTACATTATTGAAAAGGCTGAAACAGCTCTTCAGGAAAGATGAGCCTTAAATTTCATTTTGCTCTAGTGCCTAGGCTTCTTGATCTTGGTTGTTTAGTTGGGGATATGTATAAACCTTTTATACAGGAAGTGAGGATTTAAAATGTATTTTCATAATGCTCTTCAAAGGTTAAAAGCATATTCCCACTTGTAAAGAAATCTAAGAGCTTAGCCTACAAAGTGTGCCATGTAAACAAACAAAAAAATCAACATTTTGAACTGGTGCCTAATACTGAAAGAACAACTCCTTTGTTGCTCTGGTTCCTTACTGAGGTCACTCAGCAGCTGAAATAGCTCCCTACAGAGTTGAAGGTGAGGTTCAAATCTCTTTAGAGAAGCTCCCAGGTATTTTTTCCCTATGAGGTCAAGCTGCAACCAGAGCTTCACTCACCTGGATCTGTGAGCCAATTTCAAAAGCACAGAGGTGATTTCTGTAACACAGTAACTGCACCATTACTCATCCCAGTCCCACCACTGCTCAGCTGCTGAGCTACTGGCTACCAAAACAGCACTGTTTGATAGTACCCAGGTAACCAGGTAGACAACACAAAGTGTCACTGGAAAAAAATGGCATTAATTTGCAAAACAAATTATCTGCAAAGGGAAAAGCAGCAGAAACTAACAGAAGAGGGAGAAAACAAATGCAACACCAACCACAAAACAGATCTAAAAACAAACGTTGCTTAGTATGATATTGGATAAAGTCAGAATGGCTTCTCAAAAAAAAAAAAAAAAAAAGACCACTTTTAGGGCTTGGGAACTAGCATTTAAAATAGTTCAGTTCATGGATAAAAAAAAAAAAGCCAATACTACGAGGCTTTCAGGAAGATTAATTGTCAAAGCATTTTAAACAAGCTAAGTAGCCGTGGCATAAAAGGATGGTCCTGTACAATTTGTTGAAAGATTGGAGAAAGTGAATTTTCATAGTGGAGGCATACTGTGTTGAGAATTTCACATGTGCAGGGTTACATGCTATCAACACTACAAATATACAAACTACTCATTACAGAGAAAAAGAATAGAGTGGAAAAGGTTGTTTATGAAATGACTTTGTTTAAAATAGATTTTATTAAATTTACAGGACTATAAATTGGAAAATGAATTTTAACATAAAGTGGTGAATGTAACAACAAGAAAAAATAATTCTAGCACCTACAGATAGTAAGGAGACTGCCTGTATTAAAAGAAGGCAAAATTGGGAGGTACAATAAATTACTGTAGGACAGGAAAAATTATAAAAAAACAAACAAACAAAAAAAACAACAAAAAAAGGACAGTTTAAAGTGTAATAACAGTCAAAATAAACTTAGTAATTTTTAGGAAAGATGTTGTGCTTGAAAAAGCACATAGTGAAACCATTTAGATCCAAATAAAACTCTTAAAAAACTTATAAGTTAAAGAAGTGTTAATTAGGAGCTCAGAAAAATCCATGGTCAAGCACCAGCTGTTTCCAGAACATAATAGAAACCAGTCATGTTGAATGATTTCTCACTAACCACAGTATTAAAATCAGCACCAAAAGAAATAGGTTGGTAAAGAAGAAAGGCTCTTTCAACAAACATAGTGCAATAAAAATCTTTCTATGACCACTGATGTTTACACCTACCCCTGCAGCTCTGCTCACACAGAGGCCAGCAGAAAAACCCTTATGAACAACATTTTATTCCATCACAAGAGTTTAAAAGATGCATTTTCTGTGTTGTTCCTGGTACCGGTTATCTTTGGGCCTTGAACTGAAATGAGGATTTATCTATTGAGTAATAGACACAGTGTGACAGTCCTGTAAGGGCTTTTCTTCTGAGGTAACGCACAGAAAATCTATATATCAGGTATTTGATTTGTCACATTTCTAAATATTCTCAAAAATACTTGTAGGTTAATTAAAAAAAAAATCTCATGAGATTTTAAATTTATTTCAAAGTAGGACAGAATTCTTTCTATTTTAATAATTTTTGCTACTTTACTAGTCAAGGTCATTTACCCAGCAGATCTCTCTTGTTACCCAACAGTGCTTCCTACTTTGATGTTACAGAAATAGTTAAAAGGAACAGAATCTTGATCTCCTAAATTACTCTACTACATTCAAAATAATAGAATATCTGAAGTGAAACAGTTAACTTTAGGCAGATTCTCTAAAATAGAGAGCTGAAGTGTAGCAGGCTAAAGGAAGGATCACTAATAATAACTAATAAGCACATGGTATCCACCATCTTACACTGAGAAGCACACTGAGCAGCTTGGAGTGAAACTAGGAACTCTTTGGCTTTCCACCAGGTGTATACTCCAGCTCTATTCTATCTTCTGGTATAGCAACAAGTTCTGGTACACATTTGCTGAATAAAAGCCCAAACAAACAATCCTAGAATATGACCCGGCAGTTAGAGCACAAGTCACACATGCTTCTCAGTATTTACAAAGTATTGACAACTATAAAGAATTTTCAAACAGAAAAAAAAATCTGTAAGATGTTTTGTTGAACATCAAAGGAAGTATGCAGAAAAGGCAAAACTCAGTAGACTTGAGTATTATGCAGTGTGTTAACTACAAGACAGTTTATTCTGCTATTCTAGGTACAGTCACCTCTGCAACCACCCTAGGAGAATTTGGATTATACAGCAGCAATTACAATCAAACCTACAAAATGTGCAAAACTGCAAATGTATTTGATCGGTCTCACTTTATAACTAGTAAAAGTGGTTTTCCAAAGCTTATATTACATTGTGACATATGGGAAAGATTATTTTATATAGCTGCTTCCTGAAAACTATGTTTTGGTATGTGTTAGTCATTAAAGACCTTTTCCCATAAAGAATCTCACAGCATCAAAGACTGATATTTTTCTCAGGTTGAATTTTCTTTATATTAAGGAAGAATACATTTTCATTCCAAGTATACTGGCTTTGTGGAGGTGTGAAAAATATCTGAAGGTATTGCCCATGTACAGTTAAAAAAACATCTTATCTTCAGGTAGATATATGCCTTGCATGAAATTCTTATCCCAGTAATTGGCAAATTCCATGGAGGTATTGCTACAGCCACCTGAAGGCAGAGGTATGTGCCCATTCCTGATCTGTCCTGCCCAGCACCAGCAAAACTATCCATAAGTAAGGAATCAGTGAGGTGTGGTACCTGACACCAGGTAAGATGACTACTTAGTATATCTGGTTTACCTATTCTGTATTTATTTCTCAAGTTCCCAGATTCATCTTTAAATGTAAAGCTTGTCCTGCATGCTCATCTCCAGGACAGGTTAAAACTCCAAGACCACTGTCTCTTTGGCCCATCTGAACACTAAAAGAAGTGGTGTTTTCACTTTAAATAAGGGGAGAACTCTAATTAAAAAGGTAAGTATTCAATTTTCTTACTCATGGAAGGCTGGTCCAAAGTAAGTGCTGCTGAGTTCTGGAAAATCTTATTTTCTTTAAGTCTTGAATCTTTTGTTGTCGCTGTCATCATTGATGGTAAACTATGGTATGCTTCGAATTTCTATAGAGAATATGTTTACTGTCATTCATCACAGATTTATGGAGATCCCATAAAAGCAATTAAATGTGATTGTTTACTCAATGCTGTCACCAGAAGAGGATAGAACCTGTAGAGTGGAACTATTCAGGGGCCTGAAAATGTTTTGTTTGTCAGTCACATCTAAAACATTAATCAACAAGTCTCTTTCAGGGTCCTCTACACATTTCAAGAAAATCAGAATTCTTTAAATTCAATAAAGAGTCTCCGGTTTAAACACTTGTTTTGTCTGTAAAGCCAAATGAAACACTTCATTAACTCATTCTTAGTCAAAATTCAAAATTATGAAAGGATGACTGGCTTTCTTTGTAAGCACTTATGTGCTGGTACTTGTAACCCTCACTTGGTGTCAAAGAGGAGACTCCAGAGTAAAAGCCATTCGTGCTGTTCATCCTTGGTCAAACAGAAGTTGCATGATGCATAAATCAGTGCATAAAGTGCAAACATATTCACCAAAAGATTTAGACAAAACAGGGATGGAAATAAAAAAAGGAAGCATTTCTTTTGCTCCACAGCTCCAAGCTGATCCTCACATCAGGGTTTCAGAGAGACATAGAAAACCAGAAAGCTTTGTATCACAGAGATCCTGGGGTGATATATACAGAGGAAAATTCAAGTTTTCATTTGTAAAGTGAAAATAAACAAGCGGTTTCATAAAGGAATAAGATGTTACAGTGTCTCCCATAGCAGATACTGAAAAGCTCCAGTAAGTACAATATATGATGCCATATCCAAGGGAAAAGCACAAAGCTGTGTCAGGGGAGGTTTAGGTAAGATATAAGGAAAGCCTTTCACACAGAGGATGGTTGGGCACTGGAACAGGCTCCTGAGGGAAATGGTCACAGTGCCAAGCCTGAAAGAGTTTAAAAAAACATTTGAACAATGTTCTCAGGCACATGGTGTGACACTTGGGGTGTTCTGTGCAGGGCCAGGAATTGGAATCTATTACCCTAGTCAAACCCTTCCAATAGGATAGTCCATGACATTGCCTTCTGTTCACTTCTTTCTTCAATTCCCTATAGTCAGGGTGCACTTGAGAGATTTATAAATATCTGCTCAGCAAACTCATTGGAGTGGTGAAGTAAATACTGTGAAATAGGACTAATCAGCAAGAGGAAGTACATGCAGAGTGTCATGGCAGGAGTTTTCTGCAGCACTGCTACGGACTGCTTCATGCAGTAGTGCAGCTGCCTGGGTATTCCATGCCAATATTCAGTGAAATAGCATATCTACTCTAGCAGACTCAACTAATCAAGCAAAGGTTATCACTCCCAAATGGAGTAAGAAGTGAGGCATATCCTATAAAAACATTATTTTATAGAGGCAGGTCTATTTAATGCTTTAAAACTACCACTGGAATAGCTGGCATGACCTTCAGTTTTCAATGTGCAAGTATTTTTAGCAATCCATAACTGGCATAGTTGATGAAACTTTCTACTACAATACCTAAAAGCTTTGTAAAACTTCCATTGTTCCTGACAATTAATAATAACGTGTGGTTGTTCTAATGAGTGCTTATGTGTGATTGCAATATTATTAAGACACTCTTTGATTTAAAGTACTTTGTTTTTAACAGGAAGTGGTATAGCAATTTTCAAAATTTAACAGTTGGTTTACTTTAACAACATAAACTACAAGAAATTTTTCATACTGCTATAGATCATTTTTAATAAAGGCAAGATACATTTTAACCATTTTCACCTTCTTAGCTAAAAAATTAAGCTCTTCAATGAAATCTGTAAAAAGGAAGAAAACTCATGATGCAAGAAGCTGTTATGTACATATATATGTGTATGTGTGTGTATAATTACAATGCCAAGTTAAGAAATATAATAGTTATAAGTTCATCAGTCAAACCTGAGTTGAGCACAGTCACATTTTTAAAAGTGTCTTATCATAACCAAAGGAAAACCTGTAACTTTAGTTTCCCTAGGTATGTCCTAGGAAGGCTACAGGAGATTTGGTGTTTAACCCCTACAGTACTGTCTCTTCACATATTCTTCAGTGACACTTAAAACTAATTTATAGAAAGTACTAAACAGTTCCTTCATGAACTGGGAAAATGCAAGAAAAATATCTTTTGAAAAGTTGTCTGGTTTAAGTCTTAATATCAAACATGAGGTCACACAGGTATCTCTACCAGTTCAATTTTACTGCTCCACAGGGAAAGTGTCACAGCAGAAACCAGATAAAGAAAAGCCTTATGTTTCTCAGCAGAAGTTATTCATGAATAAGGTGACAAGTTTATGATTGTGGGGACCTGCCAGGATGCCCTGTGTGACAAGAGAACAGGAGCCACTCCCACAGACAGAACCAGTCCAAGCCAGCTTCACTGCTGTTCAAAGGTGAGCCCATGAACAACACTGGCTCCCTTGTGAGAATGTTATTTAACAAAGGGCAAAAGTGCTGCATACCAGTTGTGAGATAGATAGTGAAAAAAGTGTGTGTAAAAAAGCCCTGCAGACACGAGTGTCAGAGTAGGAGTGGGAGGAGGTTCTCCAGGCAGCAGACATCAACCTGCAGCCCATGTAGTCAGTATGGAGCTGCTTATCCAACTGCAACCCAGAGACAGGAACACAGAGCAGATATCCACACTGATGCTTGGTGGGGGAGCATGTAACAGCACCATGAGTGAATTTGATCCTGAGAAAAAGGGAGGGATAAGGGCAAAGTGGGTTTTCTTTTGTCTTTGTTTCTCACTCTCCTATTTTTAATTGGCAATTAATCTTCTCTAGTCAAGTTTATTTTGCCCATGATGGTAATTAGCAGGTGATTTCCTTGTCTTTATCCTGACCCTTGAGCTTCTTGACCTTACTTTCTGATCCTGTCTTGCTGAGGAGACTGAACAAGAGAGCAGCTGGTGGGAGGGTCTGACAGTCAGCCAAGGTTAACCCACCACAATTTTTGTAGATCTAGGATAAGAATTATTTAGCAACAAAGGACTCTGGAGAGCCTTCCAGAGTCATCTAAAAATAGAAGTTAATTGTTTTATTAGGGGGCTAATACAATATCTTTCCTGCAGCAATGACACAGGACATCAAAAGGTCCTGTGCTATGCATAAGATCTTTAAATCAGGCCAATTTCACCTCTTCAGTTAAGTGCCTTTAGAAATTTATTCAGTGTCAACTGTTATCAGCATTGTGGAAAGCAGCAGCAAGTGAACATCAGTGACTAGTTCTTGAGAGCATTCAGACCCAAATGAAAGTAAACATCATTTTAACCTGCCTACTTTTTAACTATTGGTGATTTTGGAGTTCCAATCTGAGTGTGATTTCTGGAAGGCAGGTACCCAGCATTATCTGAAAGTACCATTAACCAAACAACATCTTTGATAAAAACATCACTTTCAGAATTCTCACTCTACTTCTTATTTAGAGGCAATTCTCAGCATAAAGATGTAGTTACTTTAGCTAACAGAATCAGCAGGTTAGAAAAAAGGCTCTGAGAGTACTAACTCCTGAATTTAACAGCTTTTTGTTCAAGAGCACAAAAGGCCTTACTAAGCTGTGGTTTAACTTTGCTTGCTTACACTGTTATAGGTGCAAATTGACAACATGAAAAGTTATCAATCTTAAAAAAGTCATCTGAATATGGTCGGTGTTTCAAATGAACACTGGAGTAAGAATAAGTGCAAATCAAAAGAAGTCATATGAAGCTAAGTTTTATCATGCCTACAGAAAATTCTAGAAGTTTCCTAAAAATATCTACAGGAAATCAGAATGTAAATAAAACCTGCCAATATTCCCAAATACCCCAAGTTGCATCAGCCTAAGGGAAGAACTCTGATTTCTACAACAATTTGTTCTCATAGTACTATGACATTCAGTGTCTTCCAGATAAAAAAAGCAATAAAAGTGTCTATCCTGATTGTAAGCCCTAAAGTAAAGGATTACTGTGATAAAGTCAAGCAGTTGTCTCTGTAGAGCATTTTAGATTGTCTGTAATAGAAAAAGCTGAGAGTGAGACATAAGTACAGGAAGAGAATCTGTTAGTGTTTGACATTAACTAGCAAAAAGCTCTCAAACAGTTAAACTGGTGATTCTCCTTCCCAGGGTTCTTACCACATTCCTTCAGGCTTCAAGAAGTTGAACAGTCTTTTTGTAACAAGGAGTACATGACAGGTTCTCCTATTTATTTTAGGAGAATTTCACGTACATTAACTGGTGAAACCATAATCATAAAAATTCAAAAAGCATAAATATAAAAAATATGTTGAACAAGATACAATATCATAGTACAAAAACTCTGGGGAAGAAAATATTGCTGTAACTTCCTAGTGACTGGAAAAAAACTGATTCCAGGTGCTGTAATTAATTCTTTGTGAAAGAAATAAGTGAACTACAGCAGAGAATACTAAATTCCCAAGGTTGATTTATTAACAATTATTTGAATGTCTGAGCAGGTGTCCTCATAGCAACATCAGCAGCGAATTTTACAATTCACAGGTGTAACATCCCTTTCAGAACTCCAGCAAAGACAGCTGTGTTTCCACAATTTCAGCCTGCCAACTTTCTCATATTCCTGCTTTTCCCAAGATGCTCTGTCCCCAAAACTGCTGCAAACTTGTTTCACTCCTTCACTACAAAGAAATGAAAAATTCTGTGCTTAGGCAGACCCATAAGGTTATTTGATGTATTGCTGTTTTGCAGCTACATGTATAGCATAATCAGCAATTCCCTAGTGTACAGGGCAAGGTTACTGTTTGCAGTCTTCAAACTTTCCTCATTTAAAAGTCATGCAAAACTCCAGTGAAAAATTTTATGTTTGCCACAAAACTTATAAGTCCATTTTAGGTACTAACAAATACCCATTCCAAAGGGGGTGCAGCATCATGATCAACAATGGATTTCTCTTTATATCATATCTGATTTTACAAAGTAAGACATAGAAAACTGGAGTCCTGAAACCACAGCACAGAACTCACTTAAATGGCTATTCCGTAAACACAGGAAGAATTAAAAATTATTAAGAGGTGGGCTCCTCTAAACTACATCACTAAAAACAGAACAGCCTAAAATACTTCATAATAACATGTGGGTACAAAATTATGGGGTTTTTTCTGTGCTGTTGCTGCATTATTCTGGCATTCAGTAAGAAGAGACAGTCTTATTAAGTCTCAGAATGAAAATCTATCCTTCTATGAATCCTCTAGAAATTAAAATATAGTACAAATTAAGTTTACATTATATCTATAAATTCTCCTAAGATACCTCAGATATAATCTGATCTGTTAGATTCTTTTAATTAAAAGATTATGATTTCAGTGAGATATTTGAACAGTTTAGAGGGAATGAAGGAAAAAGTCTTCATTGTGCCTCTAATTCTGTTAGCAAATTCTGAAAGTGGCAAGAAACACTTGTGCTCAATCAAACCTATTAAAAGCCACCAAGACAAAAAGTGCCAAGGAGCACCAGTGCATTAATTCTAACCTCACATAGATACAGCAAATTATACAGATTTATTCCACCAATTTTCCTGACTTATCCTCACGATGTCTGCCTGGTCTACATAAGAAAGTGAGAGCCTTTTTCTGTTGGAAATGTGCTCTAGCTATCCCAAGGACTGAAAGCACTAAAAAGACTGAAAGGGCTAGCAGAGAACAAAAGCAACTGCTGCACTGAAGGCTGTGCTTTTAAGAATGGCATTTCAGTTCTAATGAATCTCTTCCTGACATGCCAGCATATCAGAAGCACTATTGTGATCTCACTTCTCTGCTCCTCTGTCAGCAGGGGCTAAAACTGACAGCTCACTTAACTTCACAGGGAGAGAGAGACTACCTCTTACCTCATGAAACTTAAAAGTGATCCCTCTAGCTGGATAAGAGAGACAGACTCCAATGGGAGAGGCATCAGTTCTTACTCAGCTGAAAGGAAGGTGGTTTTGATGACAGGATTCAAAGGAAGAATAATGAAAATACAGCAGAGTGGAGGAGCATTTTTGCACTGAATGATACTTATGATCCCCTAGTGGATGTCTCCTTTGCTAAACTTCAAATTAGATTCTTATCTACAACATTATGAGTTTTGTTCATTAAAATGATTCAGTACCATTATAACTATGACATTTTACTATGACATCTGCTCAGTAACTGCAATCAGTCTATAATTACTTCACAAATATATTTGAAAAAGCTAAAAAGGCTCTCAGGAAATTGCATACACTCTCCTTCAATTAATGATATTTGTACAAACCACATATTTCAAAAATTTTCATTATAAAAGTGATTCTGTGCATAAGAAAAGATTGCTTAACTCCCCAGTGGCTAAGAGGTAAATATGCACTAGCATCTCTAATATATCAATTAGTCATATAAAACAGAGGCAAGTCAAAAGGAAAAACCTACAATTCCATAGAGAAAAATGATTATCAAGAGCCCAAGGATGGCATTTGCGAAAACTTCTGCAATGCTGTTGCCCTCTTTTCCAACTAAGTCATACTTTGGGATTAAAAATGTGATAGAACTTCAGGTACAGTGCTAAAAGCAAAATATCTGTCAGTATTTTACAGCTTGAAGAACTAGGTAAGACTGAAAAGCCAAATGTTTTCATAAACCCTTAGTAAATTTCTGCTTAAATATAACAGACTCCAATAGGATCTCAGGATGTTTTGTTTGTTGTACTGTTTGTTTTCTTGTAGAGGGGATGTTTTTTGAGTGTTTATGTTTGGTTTGGCTTTTTTTCCCACAGTATATCCTTATAGTCTTGAATTTCCATTCCTTGTTTCTAAAGTAGATCAAAAGTCATAAGACTTTGCAAATAAACATTTTAATCTCTTCTAATCCATTCATTTAATGAGCTCTTGTGGCTTTGCCAGCTAACATGGAATAAAGATTTTGGCTACTCAGAAGATTTTTTCCTTTATGTTATAATCAGAGTTAAAGGGTGTTATTTCCTTATTTCATTAGTAAATTCTTTAGTCTGACAAGCCAAACCTAGCTAAGCAGAATTTGCCCCGTTAATCAAAGCAAGCAAAGAAATAATTAGTAATACTAAAAGAATTTTGAAGTAATAAAATTATTGCAACATAAGGGTTTTTTAATTAACTAAGAGCTCTGTTATTCTTTTGAAAATTGATCAACATAAAACCTGGACTCAAAGAGCTGAGTGTTTGGAAAAATTATTTTATTTTAAATCAAATTTCTTGAACTGTTTAACATATTTCTTGAACATATTTTACATTTCTTTAAGACATTTCTTAACTATTCAGAAATCACACAGATGTTTACCTCTCTGCACTGAGCAAGGCCTTAATGTTGGAGATTCTATTTGCAGAAACAGAACCAATGCCCTCTGGAATTGTACATTTCATAATCTCAAAACCAATGAAGATAATAAATATGTTCACAGTATGAGATTGGTTGGTCTACTAACATGTCCTGTGGGACTTAACTACTAGCACTCTTTTTGTCAGAGCTGCCAGCAATATTGTGGATTATTTTGAAAGTTTTAAGATACCAATCTTTCACTGTCCTCCAGGGCTGCCTGGAGGAGAGAAATATATTTTCATGGGAAAATAGCAAAAGTGTTCATCTCACATTGGAACAAATATGATAACTTTGAACTTTTCAGGAAAAGACATGAAAAAAGAAAAAGTTACAGCCCAGTTTGAGCACCCATTTGGTATCCTGAGGGTTCAAAACCAAAAAGAAAAAAAAATAATCAGAACCATATTCTAATTTCCAAATAAATGCTTTAATGGTCTGACTTCATCATGCCCCCATGTAATTTCCAAGAGCTCATATCTCAATCTGTCTGCATTTAAAATGTAAATGTAAATAATGTTGTCATAATCATTTTTAAAAATGCACATAAACACTCAAAAACCTTTCAGTCTTGCCACCTACTTTTCTGTGGCAATTTGGTCTATCATGGGGCTTTTTTTGTGTGTTTTGATTTTTTTTGTTCCCTCTGCAATTGAGATGCCACTGGGAGGGGCAGAAAGGTCACTACAACATCCATTGTATTGAATTCTTAGAGACATTCAAAAACATTTAAACACGACAGTACCATAAAAACAAACAAAAAATCCCCTCATGCTTAACAAAGATCCACCTGTGCCATATCAGCTGCATATAACACTTGAAATGATTGCAAATCCTTTCAGCATTCTCAGTTGGGACTGGATCTGTTTGGAGATTGTGTCATTCAAAGTTAGGTATTTTCATTGAAGCCAGGTTTCTGAACTTCCACCATACAGTTTACATAGGCAGAGCTTTGAGGCTGACAAGTCACCACTATAGAAAATAACTCAGCTCATTCAAGCTCCTACTGGTAGAACTTAACTGTCCTTATTTGATATTGCAAGGGTAAAAAACCCAAACAAACCATCCCATACACACTTATAGACTGGAATATCTGTCAAAGAACTCAATTATTTGACTTGTGATTCATTTCACTTTTTGCCAGTGAATGCTTTTATCATTTTACTTTGCCCTACAATTGTAATCTACATCTTTATCCATGAGAGGACTTATTTAAAAAAATAAAAGAGCCCAGAAACTTCAAGCTCTTCCCTTCTTTTATTCTGAAAAGATTTTATATGTATTTTATGCTACGTAATTGTAAACAAACACAGTCCTATTCAAGTCTTGACTATCAGATATACATGTTTGAAAAATATTTCAAATACAAGAATACAATATGGGATGCTTGGAAACATTATCATTGCCTCAAGTTCTTTAATGAAAGATTGAGCTGCATGCTGTACATATGAGCTATTATCTTTCAAGTGTCTGGTTTTTTTCTTCCAGAGGAGCTAGAGCACTTTTCTGCAAAGAATGTACTCTGTACATATAGTCCCAGAATTTACCTACAATTTTAATTTTTTCTTCTCCTTTTAATTTAAAAGGAAGCTTTGTGGCTGTTTTTGGCTTGCTGTGGTTAAGGGGCATATCTTTAAGTGAAATTTTAAAGAATTCTCAGAATATTTTATCTCAGAATTATGCATTTCATCTGTGAAATTCAAACACTTTCTTTATAAACAGGAAATGCTGCAATCTCCACTCATGAAAGGAAGAATACCAATATTCTGCAAGGAGAGACCACTCCCAGTACAAAAGCCTAAGTGTTTTCAGTAGGATCTATTTAAATATCTCTCCTACTTAGAGACTTTCGAAGGAAGAAGCAAAATGAAAGGAGCTCAGTTCATTTATTCCTTGACCATGGCTATAGAGATGACTTCAGACAGAAAAGAGTGGAAAAGGGAAAAAGAAAATAAAAGTGGAAATGAACTCTCTTACTTTAAGAATGGACCAAATTCACAAATATGATGATGATAATTCCACAAAAAAAAATTAAAAATGGTGGAAACTGGTAGAAAATGCATAACATTGGCACAATTATCAGAAAACTAGTTTATCTTTAGATGTTAAGGAGTCTGATTACCCTCCATAACACTACAGAGATCATTTGCATTTGTCCAATGTTACATTTCTGATCCTTCAACCCCATCCATCAGACGTGGCAAAAAATGTCATAATTAATTCAAAAAAGGTTTCCACCCAACTTAAAATATTTAACCTGTGTTCTCTCATAACTCCAGCCACAAAGCCATTTCACCACCTTCTCCACAGACTTCCAATGTTCAGCCCAAATGTGCTCTCACAGACTAGATAACTGCTAGCTATTCCATCACTGTTGTTCTTTATCCTAATCACCACTAACTTTCTACTTTGGAAATTTAGGAGAATACACATCCCCTTTCAACTGTTATTATACCAAACTAAAATGCCAAAAAAGTTAGTTTTCTCTCAAACCACAATATAAGCATTCAATTTTATTATTATGCTGTCTTCCTTCAGGGTTCAACTTGGAGTTCAACTCTCACGTCATGCACAAAAACCATCTCATCAGTTTTACATAACAGTGTTATGACTTCACTTTTTTCCTATTTTCATCTTTTTTAACTATTCATACAGCAAAACTTCTAATTCGTTTCCCAGTAAGCCCCTTTTCTTCACATTGGCATGTTAATGCAAAAATAACAATTTGGATTTGATCCAGATTACTTTGGCTCATGACCGCACTATGTAACAGCTTGATGCTTTTCCTCATTTTCATTATATTTGTCAAGGTTTATGGGCTTTATTTTGATTTTCACAACTTATCTAATGCAGTTTTGTCCGTTTTATCTTTATTCCTTTATTTATATCCTTTTAAAACAGAGAAACTAACAGAACCTTTTCTTTCCCCCTCCATTTTCCAGACAATATATTCATAGGCATGTTGTTTATTCTTTCCACTGTAATTTTTAATGTTTTTATTTAATTGCAGATATTGTCAGAACACTGCAGAGTTCCAGTTTCCTGCAAAGACCCCCTCTGTGATCCCATGTGCCACTTTAGAGGTGAACAAGCCCATCATCACCTTTGCAGATTTCACTCTTTTGCATCTCATTTGTGCCTCTAATTTGCCCACAGCTATGGCTGGATTTTCATCAGGCCCCCAGCTAGGATATGCTTACTCAAGGCAAAGTATCCCTACACCACAAAAAAAAAAAAATCTTTCTGGGGAACAGTAGATAGGACATTATGTCCAGGTGCATGACTAATAACTGTTAGTTGAAAAATAACGTTTTACGTAACGTCATTCCTACACCTCCACAGTGCATTTGAGTGGACTATTGCTATACCAGTCTGAGACAACATTGCATACCAAAACAAACAAAAAAGTTAGAATCTGTTTTCTAATAGGAAGAACCTCATCACAGCTGAATTCAACCAAGACATAGAATCTATCACCAAACTGACATAAACATTTAGAAAACAAGAGAAAAGAAAGTTTTTCAGTGTTTTTGGTTTCTCAGCTATTTCTTTGGCTTTTACAAGCCAGATAATTATGTTCTCTCATCCAGAATGAAGCATTCCTCTGACTCTATTCCTACACAAAAACAACTTCTAGTACCATCAAAGTATCCATTTTTTGACAGTTTGGATTAGCAGCACACCAAATAATTTCATTACCGCTATTTTTATCTCTTACTTTAATCTCTCATTGCTTGAAGGAAGATTGCCAACTCACAGATTGTGCTAAAACACCAAGTTTTAGTGTAACTGCTATATTAAAGAGCTTGCCACACCCTTTGAAAGCAGATGGAAACAGACAGACTTTTAAGAAGAACCTGTTCATATTTCATCACTGCCAGTTTCCAGTTTAAGCTATGTAAAGCAAGATAAACAATCTGGCAACATCCAGGAGGTGCACAAAGTTTAAGGTATAAGGTTAATGCAAAAACTGCCTAATTCTATTTCACAATATCTCATCTTAAATATCTTTTCAGAACTAATAGGAGCACCACATGTCATTAAAGTCAGCAGCCCATAAAGACATCCATCCATCACTACAGACCTCACTGCACATTTTAAACACACTTGAAGTTTCTAGTTCTAGCTAAATGATTCGTTTTTCTCTCTAAAGGAAAGACATGAAATTCATCATGCAATTACCTGAACATCCTGCTGTGACAGAAAGGGTCTTTGTAACTCCTCTGTAGCCATATACTTTGTTTCTTGTATGACAGCTGATCAGAAAAAAGTAGTCAGACTGAGTCTGGTGCAGGAAGTCTTTCAAGTATTCTGGTGTTGCCTGTTCTAGATTAAACCAAATCTGTGGAGCAGCTTTTCTCCCCAAGAGAAAGGAGTCCTTCTTCTTTCTGAAAGCACCTGAACAACTTCAGCTGGGCAGGCACACCCCCAGGAAACAAACACATCACAGGTGTGGGTAAGGAGAGTTGGAAAGATGAGCTGGGAATAGGAATCAGAACTAACAAGCAGTGGGTAAATGAAGAGCAAAGTGGAGTTTTGGGATAAAAATAATTTTTTTTCTATATGTTGATTGATTTTTTTTGTTGAAAGAAATGCATTGCCACCAATTTAAAGCATGTTTAAATGAATGCTAGTTTAGCTTTAATAAACTTTAATAAACTTCAAGCTTCAAGCACATCAGTCACAAAGTTCTGCCTAGTTTGCAGTTCCAGCATATCCTTACCTCTTAATTTTCTTCAAAAGTTATTTGATTTACCAAGAGGAAAAAACTAAACAGATTAATTTTCAAATCCACATTCTTTGTGTAATAGAAACAATGGACACAAATGTAATTCTGCTTGTCAGTAACAAGTGAACTATTTAGACATACAAAGATACAATATCTGTTACAAAATGTCTTTAATCAAGAAAAATGTGAATGTATAAAATAGAACTCTATCTTTTTAGACTCAAACATTCAATAAAATTCATTGGTTTTAGAAGAACAAATGTTTCTTGGTTCTAGATAGTAGTTGAAGACTCAACAAAGAAATAAACAAGGAGCTTTTGATGAATCTACAGAAGATCTGAGTCCAAATACTTGCTTTTTCTTAGTTCTGAGTAAAGCTAGGAGCTGTTGTTTGAAGCAGATCCCTTGCAATTGCTCATTTACTGCCTTGCAGTTGCTTCATTCCATGTTCAGCTGCCTCACTTTCATACCTGAGTGAAGGAAAGCAATGCCTGCTCTCAAACTGCAAGTGCAAATATGAGGTTGGACCAAAGAGAATTATGAGGTGGTTTGATAAAATATTTCTTTGCATGTCTTCTGAAAAAAAATTAAATCTTGGAAACTGTCTAACAGGAAAAATATTTTCTCGCTGTGCCCTGCTCTAGGAACGTTATCAACAAATTTCTCCTAAGTAGCAAAGCATCTGCCTTAACCTTAAAAGAAAATACCCTTAACAACTGGTACTAATCATAATGATAGGTAGGGGAATCATTATGTAAATGATCATTCATGAAGCATCTCAGTGGCATCCCAACAGGATAATAAAGCATTTTATAAATAAAATGAGTCAGAAAGGCAGAGTAAGAATTGTCTTCTGTTTTTTTTTTTGCTGTCACTGACAAAGGTTCTTTTGATATTTTGGTCATACTAAATAAGGCTGCAACATGTTTGAAATAATTTCTGAGAAATAGAAAGATTTTTTTGACAAAGTAGGTCTGAAACTTTCCCTCCCTACTGCACTCTTCAAAGATATTTAGCAAAGATTAGCAAATACTTTAAAAAGCCGAAACTTCTTAGTGAAAACTCAAATTTGAGAATGCATACCAAAGTATGACTTTGGTAGCATAAAGATATGATATTCTTATTTTTGATGCCACAAAGTTCATATGTGGTGTCATAGTTTATGATAATCCACACTAATGGGAGAAGGTTGAAGTAATTTTATCTTGTGTTCCAGCAGTTGCAAGAACTCTTACAGACTCATAGCAAAGTTTAACCTAATATCATGTACTGCTTTAATAGCAGACTGGTAATAAACGGGGAAAAGTAGAGAAATCTTTTCCATCTTCTAATTAGAATGTAGGGGTTTTCTGAACTAGAGGCCTGATCTATAACATTGTTTTTAATATCTACTGAAAAAAACAGGTCTGAAGTTTTGATCCAGAAGTAGTATAGAATCAGATGGATCCGATTAGAAAGGAAAATTGTGCATTTTTCACAAAAGGTCTTGTGATTCTGAAATTGTCTGCAGCCAGTTTCATGAAATTAAGGTTAACCATATTTTCAAAATATACAGAATGTGTTAGGCAAGTCACATTTTGTGATATTTTTGGATTTTTCTTTAAAGACAGTACTCTGGAAAATTGCTGAAACAAGTGTCTCTGAGACAGCTGGAGAAAGAAAGAAGTCAGGATCATACAGAATAAAATATTTGATTGTGAACAAGAAAGAGCCTATTACAAATGTCACTCATATATATATATATTTTAATATATATATTTATATATACCTTTCCTTTTATCTAAAGGAATAATCTGAGAGAGAGGCTTGCAGGATGTCATTAGAGCTAGCACCTGCAGCATGTTTCATATCTAAATGTCCTGATTTAACCCTTCTCTTTGATACCCCAGAAATCCTATAGGGTTTCTGAGAACTCAGGTGCCTATGGTTAAACAGATTGCCACTTGCCACGTGTCCAAATAAAGTTTGACTACTACTGTATTAATAAGAAGAAAAATCACCCCAAATTCAATTCACCAACAATAGATTAAGAGAACAATCCTGATTCCAAACTTCCTCATGCTGAAGGAGACTTGAAAGTTCATCTAACAGGCAACTTTTCTGCTGTATAACTGCATTTCTGCAAAAGATCCTGTCTGGTTTCATATATATTGTTTTCTCTGTTTTTTGGGTTTTTTTCTCACTCCAAAAAAGGTGAGTTTTAAGGGGTTTTGACTATGATACCTGCAAGCAAGAGGTTTTGAGACAGATGACTTCACCTGGATTGAATTCTGGGGCACTGGCTAAATTATAGTTAAATGTAAAGAAATTAGACAAAAGATGAAATAGATCTTTTCAGTTCCAAGGAGAGTTGATAATGTTATGTTATGGATATGTTATACTCAATACTGTTGCCACTAAAAAAAAACTACCTAAAGGTACACACAGAACCAAGAACTAATTTTTAACCTAATAAAAATCTTAAGAGTCTCGATAAAATAGAACCAACTAATTAGACTTGATAATATTGTTATAGTCCAAATTCATACTGAAAAGCCTTGCTATTGATGTCACTAAGATTGTTATTCAACAATTAACTAAAAACTATTTTTTCTTTGGTGTTGTGTTCACTGTTCACATCTGTTGTGTCACAAGGTCGATTTTAGTTGTCTGCATGAAGCATGGAAGTGGTGGCAGACCATCAGCATCCTGAGTGGTTTCCAAGTAGGGCTTTAGGTGTGTGTACAGGATCTCTTCTGCCTCACTGCTGGCATTCAGCTGGGACTATCTGTACATGCTTTCTTATCACGGTCTGCTTCTTTCACTGATTCCCAGCTGAAGTTTGAAGACTGCACCATGGCCTCCCTCAACTTTATTTGCCATAAGGGGCTACTGCTCTTCACGCAAAGAGTGAATAACCTGCTCTGTCAGACCTTTACAGTCAAGTCTATTCACAAGGGGTAAGTAAAGCTAGGAATTAGGCCAACAGAGAATTATAAAAAGGTGAGAAAAGTAGTTCAGGCCAAGGCAAGTCCAGACAAGTCCTGAGAGTTGCACAATCAGGTCAAGACAAAATCTGCAGCCTTTTCCTAGTCATGGAAAAGGTCATATTTACCATAACACTGGCAGGGAAAATACGGCAATAATGGTGGGGTAAAACTCACTGAAAGAGCAAATTCCATTAGTGGATTATGCAATGATAGAATTTGCCTGTTCAGTCATTAGAATTAGAAAAGAAGAAAATAACTGAACAAGGCCTAGGATGCAGCAAAAAAAATGGAGGGATCCGAATAAAAGATTAAAATTTTTACGTCAGAAAGTTAGGTAAAACATGTATTATGGCACTTAAAGCACTCTGTAGGTGGGGAAAAAAAAAGTAATATTGGCAAAAAAACTTACAAACCCAAACAGAAGCCTACACAAGCTCACACATTTAAAAACTACCATGAGCTGAATGTCAAATTGTTTGTGCTTTAAAAGTATTGAGATGAATTTTTCTCTGAACATATGGATCTCTGTACAAGAAATTTAGGTGTGGGGCTTGTTTTGGAAATTGTCACATCCCAGATCCCACCGCAGGGGATGCATCCTGTGTGCGGCAGGCAGGGGCGGTTTCACGCCCATGCAGGCGGGAAGGACGGGCGCTGGTGTCGCACTAGATGGCGGTGTTGTTCCCTGAGCACACCACCAACACGCCTCAGGGTGGGAACGGCTTCTGCAGGGATGCTCCTCATTCCTGCTAAATAACAGCTTACCACTGTGTTGGTGGCTAGAATGAAGTAATGCTAACCTGGGGAAAAACAAACCAAGAAAAAACAGGAAAAAAACCCCACCACCAAAAAAAAAAAAAAAAA